>MOOC01000225.1:0-69101 GCA_023376865.1 Colletotrichum filicis
TGTATATAAATACTAACATTTCTCTAACTTTAGCTTTGAGTTACTATAACTACTTTTATACTTAATATTACGTAGTATAGTATTTTTTTATATAAATAATACTTATTTTACTACCTATATAGTAAATATAATAAATAAATATATAAAAGTGGATTTATTAGACGTATAATAAGAAGTAGAACATTTGGTGTAAAAGGGGGTAAAAGGGTGGGCCAAAAGGGGGGGTGGGCCAGAAGGGGGTCTTTTGACTTATGAGCCACGACGATGCATATATGTTTATTAGATGACAGCTAGAGGCGTTGGATGCCTCAGATGGGCTGTTAATTCCTAGCAACATATCCGTGTCAAACTAGAACTACTCGACCTTGCTATGTTGGCTCACTTGAGGACAAAAGCAATAACCCAGCCGGACTTTTACTCTCAATTGGCGAGATGCGCTGTCTCCATGTAAGTGTTGCATCCGCTCTGCAGAAGATCCAGATATTTGCTATTACAACTAAGCGCCGCCAAGCTACGTTGGTGCCAACATACGATAAACCTCAGAAATCCCGCTTCCTGGGATGGCATTATCTGAAGGCCTCCTGTACCTCGTTTGAATCCCCTCAGTTGTGTCAGAAAACAGTTGCAGCGCGTGCAGGTATCATCATACCCGGCTCAATTAGTGAGGTCGAGGCACAACCCGTCCAGCCAACCGCGGCATCTACGGCAGACGTCCCATCAACATCAGCCGATATCGAAGTTGACAACGAAGTAAGAGTGATTAGGGTTCGTATCTTGAAGTTCTATAATAATCTGCCGTGACTGATGCGTTTCTTATGAACAGAACGATGCCTCGACCATGGATGATCGTATGTGAGTCCAGTCCTAATCCTGAAACCGTCAATTACAGGTTCGGTCCAAGCAGGCAGGACTAATGGGAATTTGGACCAGGTATTTTTATACTGCCTCTCTGTCTTCATCAATGGTGGATTATCCGACTGAATATGGTCGAACTTATCACGCGTTTCGAGCTGGCTGTGAGTAGCATTAGCTGATCCGTGTCGTCCCCATTGTGAGCGACATATCTGGTAACGACATACACAGCCTATAATTTTCCAAATGACGAGGTAAAGTTTTCACAATATCAGCTTCTTAAAGCTAGAGTCACTGATTGCAATATTCTTTATAGAGAGAATCTGATAGACTCGGGTCAACGCATACCGTGATGGTCAAAACCATTGGCAACACGCTCTTCCTTGCACCATTCGACGAAACTAAGACGCATCGCATACTAGACATAGGCACCGGGACCGGTAGTTGGATGCTTCTATGTGACCCCAATGCTCGTGAACGAGACTGATAATGTCATTATAGGGGCAACCGAGATGGGAGATTTCTTCCCTAATGCCGAGGTAACCGGAATTGATTTGAGTCCCATTCAGCCGTCTTGGGTACCTCCAAACGTCAAGGTCGAGGTCGACGACGTCGAAAGCCCCTAGGTAGGGAACAAGAAGTACACCTTCATCTTCAGCCGTTACATGGCTGGCTCTATCGCGGACTGGCAACTGTACATCAGCCGAATTTTTAAGTGAGCGGTCCCTTAACCATCTGCACTTGAAAGATGAATAGTAACAATGAGACTATTTAGGAACCTGACGCCTGGCGGCTGGGCGGAGTTCCAAGACTGGAGTCTGATGCTAGACTCAGACGATGGGTCCCTCAACAGTACCCAGACACACCGATGAGCCACCCTATTCATGGAAGCCTGCGCAAATCTTGGACGAGATGGAGCTCCTGGATCAAGTTTGAATGCATGGGTGAGAGACCTCGGCTTTCAAAACGTCGAGCATCGACACTACAAGATTCCCATCGGGCCTTGGGCAAAGGATCCTTCGCTCAAGGACATTGGCATGGGCAACCTTATCCAGATGCTCGAAGGGCTTGACGCATTTACCCTGAAGCTATTTTTCACCGCACTGGATTGGACTAGGGAGGAGGCGCTTGTGTTGCTCTCGCAGGTCCGCCAGGAGATGAAGGCCTGCGAGACTCACGTCTACCTGCACTTGTGAGTCTCACTGAAATGCCCCCCTTGCCTGTTGCACTTGAGAAGAAAAGATTGGTTCTGACAAGTTTTACAGTCATGTTGTCTACGAGCAGAAGCTTGAGCAACGGGAATAAAAAGGGGCCGCTCAGTGTACGTTATGATAATAGCTGCTACTAAGAATAGAGTGCTTTAGCTCCTCTGTCCTCTGTTGTATTCAAGAACCCGACATTTCGTTCAGTTGCCAGCTATCCTGATGCAATGAATAATTTTGCCAACATCACAACTTGTCGGCAGCGCCCACCGCGTCTGATTCCGCCTCCCGACTTCTTGGGATGTTGCTTAGCCCCTCTGTGTAAGTCCTACTAAGGCAAGCGACGTTGCTCAAGCCAAAACGCAACAGGATGGACGTCATCCTGCACCAACATAGTAGCGGCGAGATCATTGGCTTGGGAATCGGGTAAGATCTCTATGTTTTTCCAAAAGAAATGGCCTTTCCCGCTAAACCCTGGAGACCAGGAAACCGAGATGGCTAAATTAGGGCGGGTTTCTCTTTTCTTGGCATCTCTCACCCCGCAAAGTGACAGCGTCGCATTTGACGATTTAAGGTAGCGGACGTCAACCCGCCGAGAAGTTCCTGCAGATGGCTGACACTCTCCTCCCGCACCAATGATTCGAAGTAATCCAGAAAGGCCAAAGGAGATGCCTCAAGAATATTCCAGTATATGTAGCTGAAAGAGTCCCCGTGATAATCGATCAGATTCCCAAAGTCTGAACCAAGCTCTCAATTCCCCGGGCTGCCTCTGCCAGTGCTTCTTCGACGATGGTGTCGACCCGTTTTCTGCTGCTCTCAGCAGCCCTACTCCTCCTCACCTCGGCCGCAACCATCAGAAAATGCCGCGAGGAAACCTTCCAGAACCCAGTCCTCTACGAAGACTACCCTGACAATGACATCTCCGTCGGCCCAGACGGCGCCTTCTACTTCTCCGCCTCAAACTTCCATTACAGCCCCGGTGCCCCGATCCTCCGCTCCCTCGACCTCGTCAACTGGGAGCCCGTCGGGCACTCCATTCCCCGTCTCAATTTCGGCGACGGTTACGACCTCCCGCCCGGCGGGCCCCGTGCCTACCGAGGTGGCACCTGGGCCTCGACGCTGCGGTACCGCGAGAGTGATGGGTTATGGTACTGGATTGGGTGCACCAACTTCTGGATCACCTGGGTCTTTACTGCTTCGTCCGTGGAGGGGCCTTGGTATAATCGCGCCAACTTTGGTGGTGGGAATTGCATGTATGACAACGGGTTGCTGATCGACGATGATGATACGATGTATGTGGTCTACGGCAACGGGAAAATCAGCGTTTCGCAGCTTGCTGCCGATGGTCTTAGTGTTGTGAAGACGCAGCAGGTTCTCCAGGCATCGGATGTCAATACCGAGACGGTGGAGGGTAACAGGATGTACAAGATCAACGGGACGTACTACATCCTCAACGACCAGCCCGGATCCACGACCTACATCTGGAAGTCGAGCAGTCCGTGGGGTCCTTACGAAGCGAAGATCCTGGGCCAAAACATTGCGCCGCCGCTAGAGGGAGGGAACTCGCCTCACCAGGGAAGTCTCATCAAGACGGCACAAGGGGACTGGTACTTCATGTCCTTCACTTGGGCGTATCCTGCCGGCCGTATGCCGGTGTTGGCACCGATTACCTGGGGCGCGGATGGCTTCCCCGAGATCGTGAAAGGAAGCAACGGCGGTTGGGGCTCCTCCTACCCTCTACCTCTTCCATCTCAGCCCTTGTACAATTGGACGCGGACCTACACGTTTGAAAGCGAACTCGGTCCCACCTGGGAATGGAATCACAACCCCGACGTCGCGAGCTTCGAGGTCAACAACGGCGTGATCCTGCGCACCGCCAGCGTCACTGAAGACATTTACTCTGCGAGAAACACCCTCACCCACCGAATCCACTGAGAATTCCCCAAGGGAACCGTCGAAATCGACTTGGGCAACATGGCCGACGGCGACAAATTCGGGCTGGCGGCGTTCCGCGACCAGACTGCGTATATCGGTATCAATCGCAACGGCAGCGAGTACACCCTCAAAGCAATCCAGGGTATCATCATCGACGCGGAGTCAGGTAATCCCGTTGACCCAGGCAAGGAGGTAGCCTCAGCACCTGTGCCGAGCGGCGCTACCAAGGTATGGTTCCGGGCTGAACTGGATGCGCGGCCGACGGGGACTAGGGAGGCCGACTTTTTCTACAGTTTCGATGGTGTTGAGTTTACTAAGCTTGGTGATGCGTATAAACTGAACTCTGGGTGGGAGTTCTTCATTGCGTATCGCTTTGGTATTTTCAACTTTGCTACTAAGCAGTTGGGAGGCTCGATCAAGGTGAACTCGTTCACTGCTGCTTAAGACGGCAGTCAAGACTCTCATGCATGTGTGCTTCATTCGAATGTATATCTTTACCAGAGTACATAGCTAGTTGCAAATATTTAGGAGTCTCATATTCCGTTCTTGGGGATCAGAATCTAGAGCAAATTCAGGAGCCCCCACTATAGTAAGACGCGAAGCCCTCATCTTTTCGCTCGCAAAATCAAGGGCTCATCCAGGCCTGATCTCAACTTCGACGGTATCTCACCGAACCCCCGGAACCTTCGGCATCCTCACCGACTCAGGTGAGCGCAACGCCCTGCCATCCCGAGAAGAAAGTGGGGTGAAAACGATCAACACAAAGAAGCCCCCGAAACGGAAATCTTCTAGAAAACCTGAACGAAAGACGTCATCCCATCCCATCCCCCTCTCTCGCCGACTCCTCCGGCCCTGATTCGCCAGACAGTGAACACCCTTCAAGATTGCCACACTGGATCGACCCGTTGAAGAACATTCAGGTCCATGTATCGATACCTAGCACGTTCTGCCCAGGGACAAGCCCTGAGACCCCGGGTCTACACATTTGAGACTACATCAAGCAAAAAGAAAAACAAGGCTCTGAGATGCGAAAGGGACGTTTTACGTGTGAGTGGACTTTCATGCCGTAAGAATGAACAAGTTCCTTACGATCCCACTCCCGTCCCTCGAGTCGAGAGTCCGCATATGTGTGTGTGTGACCAAGTCACCGAGTGTCCCGAGCTCCTCACATCAAAATCAGGCTGAGCCACGAACATTGAAAAATCAAACACGGCAAATCCACCGGACAAGTTCCGCTGACCGCGTTCCCCACCCCGTTCTGGACATGAAGGAGCGGTCGGCGTTTAAATGGGCAACCAAGGGCGGGGCCGGGTATGCAAAGGACGTTGGTTGAGTAAGGAGCTCCAACGTCACCGCCGTTGGTTGCTGGTCCCTTTACCCAAGGATTGTATGTATCTGAGGGACCGCGCGAGCCCACACCCAGGCACTGTTTCACACCACACACACTCCATCCAATGCCGATGCTGCTCTCTCTAGATCAAAATTTTCCGGGACCTCCTCCCACCTTCACCTTTATTATATCCAAATTTGGCATAACAAAGAGAGGATCACGGATCATCTGACTCCCCATCCTTCAAACCGCCTGTATTATCCCAGTCTAGTTTGGCTTGCCCCCGTGCCCCCATGGGGGCGGACGGGTGTGCAAGGCGGCCGGAATGGAGGTTCTTGGCAATTTGAAAAGTTCAACGCTTCTCTAACGGGGGACCCAGAAAAACAACTCCATTAAGAAGAGAGAAAATACTGCAGTGAAAATCTCCTCGCGAAAAAGGGGGGAAATGGAGGCACGGAGGAGTACTAAGGGTAGTCCCTGTCCACTTTGTACAGTCCAGTACAGTGTCGATTGTTTGGCTGGGCACAAACTTCACAATGGGCTTTTTTTGATCAGACGAAAGCTAGAGGATTGGCTTTTGGTCGGATGTACCTCGGCGATGTGGTGTTTCAACAATACTCTACGCTTGGATGGCAAGGCTTGGCGAATTTGGGATAGGTAACTGCGAATGGCCTCAATGGTTTGTATTTTGAGGATGGAAACCTATTTGGTGCTTAACTGACTGCAGCTGTTTTGCGAAATAGATCACAATAGCAAATGACGACAGGTGGTTGTTGTAACTGAAAATTTGAATTTAAGCACTGGGGGTATCATTCCTATGTACATGACGGCCTTCGTTTCTCTCTCTTTTTTTTGTTGGTATCCTTGCCCGATGCGCCATAATCCATAGGCGCCTCCTGGCAAAATGCTGCCAATGGGTTGCTCCTAATTCACTGTTTCCAAGTGTGACAGGAAGCCCATACGGATGCACACTGTTGCCAAGTGTATGTTGTCGATACTTTTAATTTTTCGACCCGAAGATGCTGGAAAGCTCAAAGACATTTCGGCCTTTAACCGTCGCAGATATCCTCGAGCTCAATTGTGTAGAGAGCTTAGAAAGCAGGCTCCTCGTTGGTAGGGGGCCCGGCGTAGTTCTTCTTGCCCCAGGCAAAGTACCATCCACCGGAAATGAGGCAGGCGGCGACGAAGACGGCGGGCGCGTAGTTGATGGTCGTAGGGGTGACGGGAACGAAGGTGGGCATGCAGAACAAGGGCATGGCAAGAGCAGACCAGGCTGTCAAAGAGTTAGCTTTGGACCTAATGATGAAATTTGTTTTGGAAAGTGTACTTACCGAGAGATATGACGTTGGCGGCGACACCAAACTTGCCGAGGTTGAAGGGGCTGCCGACAAGGTGGGTGCGGCCGTTGAAGAGACTGATACCGATGGGAATGGCGTACGAAGCAGTCAAGCAAATGACACCAACACCGGAGAAGGCGTTGAAAGCAGCGCTGGAGCCGAAGTAGATGACACCGAGAATGATCTGGACAACCATGCTGAGCATCATGGCGTTCAGGGGAACGTCCAGCTTGGGGTGGACCTCCTTCCACCAGCGGGAGCCAGGGATGGCACCATCACGAGCGAAGGCCCAGGTGCAACGAGAGGCGGCGGTGGTGCAGCCGATACCGCAAAGGATGGCCAGGACAATGAGAGGAAAGAGGAGTCCGAAGGCACCGCCGGATGTTCCCATGGCGTCCTTGACGATGGCGGGGACGGGCTGACCGGAAGCCAGGTTGATCAAATAGGTGATGTCGGGGAGCACGAAGACGAGAGGGATAAGGAACAGGAGACCGGCCAGGGTGTTGAGGCAGACGGTGAGGACGAGTGCCTTAGGGACCTGAGTAGCGGGCTTCTTGACCTCCTCGCACATGGAGATAACCATGCCAGTGGACGAAGTGGCGTATCCGGCGTGAAGGAGACCGACGCAGAAAGACCATCCATCGGGCCATCCGGAGTTGGCCTCGAAGTGGGTGAAGACGTATTTGGCATCGTGACGGCCGTTCTTGGCGACGACGAGGACGGAGATGATGATGGCGAAGACACCAGCGAATGTCCAGAAAATAGCCGCGGACTAAGTCACGAAAAGTTTAGTATGCTTTGATTTCACAACTATACAACACAGGGCACGCGGGAGCAGAAGCATTCTTACATCAAGGATGGGCAGCCACCTGTTGCCGAGCGAGGACACAATGTTGCAAATGAAGGTCAAACCCAGGAAGATGAGGAAAACCTGGTACGGCTCGCCAGCAAGGACGCCGACACCAGGTTCCGACTCGAAAACGTTGACGCATGCGACGATGAACAGAGCAGTTCCAAAGTTCACGGCCAGAGTGATGGTAATGTTTCCCACCACGTACAACCAGCCGCAAATCCAGCTGGCCACGCGGCGGTACTTGGGAGAGGAAAGCATGAAGGCCTGGTAGTAGACACCTATCAGAGAGAAGTCGTCAGCATAAAGTCCGGATTTGGCGAATTTCGGAGCCGGCCGGCCGTCGCAACGGCAAACATGACGGAAAAGTAAAGCTGGTAAGTACCTCCGGCAGTAGGGTAGACACTGGTGATTTCACCGAGGGAGGCAGCGACACAGATGATGATCAAAGACACGCCGAGCCATCCCCAGATAATGTTCACAGGACCACCGCCAGCCAAGGGGTAGATCATGGTAGTGGCAAGACCGTAGGGGATAGCAGCGAGGACGAAGGACATGAAGGCAACCTGCAGCGTTGAGCGATTACGCTCGAGCTCGGGCTTGTAACCCAGAGACTCGAGCATGTTATCGGCACCGCCATCGTCGGAACGGGAGGGTCGGGTAGTGTAGCCATCCTTGATATCGCCCTTGTTGAAGCCGAGATCGTGCTCGCGAGCACCGGGGTCTTGCGAGAGCACATGCGCCATGATGAAAGCCCGTTATGTTGTTTGACTATACTATCTGTCGAGTAGCAAGCCAAAATCGGGCTCCGAGGCGGCGAGAGGGAGGACCGGAAAGGAGAGAAAGGTTAAAAAGGTGAGACGACTCTTCCAATTGACATGAGGGACAGTGAAGGCCTTATGTGATTTGGAAAGCCAAGAGGAAGGGAAGTTTATTTGGGGGGGGGATCGGCCGTGTGTAACTGGAACTGAAGTATTCCAGAGCCGAGGAGATGGGAAGACGAAGAGTTTAAAAGGAAGGAGGAAAAGAAAAAGAGGCAAAAACCGGCAAGGGTCGAAAAAATAGACAAACAAGACAAATCAGACAGACAGGCTGCCGGAGACAGATTGACAGACAGAACAGCCGGCAGGGAAGGTCTCGATTGAGTTGAGGCAGTCCTTACTCTTCCTTCTTACTCCTCACTGTACAACTTCCAGTCAGTGCCGTCCCGTACTGGGCTATCAGTCGGTTCCTCTCTCACTCCTTGGTGTCGCGTTCGCCGGGATGGGTGAATGACGTCCATCTCATTGGATGTGGACGTAGGCTGCGGGACCAAACTCCCAAAGAGTTGTAGTGTACCTTCGACACCCCCATGCCCATGCCCATGTCCTTTGCCCCCCTCTCAGCCCCTTGTCCGTCCGTATGTAGTCGCATGTCTCGTCCTATCAGTGCTGTCCCTGTACCTATCTGTCCATACAGGATACAGGCGCCGTGTGGACAGCTGGGCGCGGGCGGGCTCGCACAATGTCGATGAAGGGTTTCTTAGCGTAGGTTCCCTCAACTTGGGTCTGTTTATCTCTCGCGGCCTCTTTGGTCTGACTCGGGGTCCCCGGTGGATTCGACCGGTGCCACAGCAATCTCGTTGCCCACACTCTGACCTCCCAAGACTTGCCGGGCAGTCAGCGCGGGTAGCATGGGCGCTCTCTCTCGCTTACGGACGACGTCCTGCGGCACAGTGAAGGGCAACGCAACGCCGTGCAAGGCAAGGCCGAGAAGATAGAGCTGAGGTGCCTGGCATGTGGCCAGCGTCAGCCGTATCGAAGCATTCAAGCATCGCATCGCTCGCAACAGCCGTATCTGGTGTGGTGCCAAGACCCAGGCCGAAGAAGTGAGCCTGTAAGAGCGCGTGTAGAGCCAGACGGTGTCGGCTCTGGGCCTGGTTGCGGTAATTTGTCCCGCGCTATCGACCGCAGGTCTAAAGCATATTGAGCCCATCGTTGGAACACCCGACCCAAGGTAAATGGGATTTATCGGCGGTACTTTGGGCTCTAGCCTGTCAGCCTGTCTTGCATTTGCATTTGCATTTCCTCTGCCCTGTATCCCTAATCATCAGCCGATTGGGCTGCGGCCCTTTGGACATTGGTCCGCGCGCCTTAGGACTTTGCTCCGCGCCTGTGTGTCGCACGACTTGGATTAGGCCTGAGAGTCCCATGGAGAGTGGCGGCGGGATGGCGAGACATTGAGACTTTGCAAATCCTTTTCCCGCACTACAGTGCCGCGGTTCGACAAGTGGTCAAGGTTTGGCTGTCCGCTAGCTGACGCTAGGAACTCATGGAGGCATTATTCTTCGTGTGTTCTTCGCGGCTTCTTGCGCATGTGTGTTGTCCCGCACGGGTGGGTTGGGGGCGATGTACGAATAATCAAGCCATCCGTACTCCGTACTTGTTGGAAATGTGTAGGTACTTTGAGAATTGAGACCTTGTCAACGCTCTCTTCCAGGTTTCTCCTCAAAAACTCTCCTCTTTTCCCCTCCCCCGTCGCCGCCGAAAGGGATGACCCCGAGGAGCCGTGAAGCCGCGAGGCGTCGGATGAGGCTCCAACGTTCCACGTTGTTACGCTTTGTGGTTGCGGCTTGCGCTCCACGTCTAATAATCCTCGTCGTGTCGAGGGGAAACAATCAGGGACCGAGTGCCTAGAGGCAGCGGCAGCGGCAGCACAAAAAAATCGTCAACCTCTGAGACAGCAAAGAAATGATCCATTTCTCCATCAGTCCTCATCCTCGACCTGCTCAATGCACATAATGCGTAATGACGTAGTGCTGTGGTCCCAGTTGCCCGACTAGCGCCGCATGCTCTCCACGCAAATGCAGACCGTTGGTTCGCCCGGTGCGAGTCGTGGAGTCTCTCAATCTTCCGTCTTGCCGTCTTGATCCCGACGACGGTGGAGGACGACACGGTTGGCGGTCGCAAAGCGAGCGAGTGAGCGTTTGAAAAGTGAGCCAAGTGGACGCGCTTGGATGGAGAGAGAATGGAGAGAAATGGAGGAAAATGGAGGAGACTGGAGCAGATGGGGGGAGAGACAGGGGCTCCCCCCGTTCTGCACAGGGAATCCCAAGGCTGTCTCTGCGCGCCAACACAGGGTCGGGGGGCACACCTTGAATAACTCCCTGATACAACCAAGCCCACTAGGATCGTGAGGCCTGCAAGCTCCCGTGGGAAGTGGTCCTGAAGTGGCTCTGAGGAGGCCCTGAATAGGTGCTGATGTCACAGAGGGTACTCCAGTGATGATCCGCCCACCTGCCGCACCAAGTTAGAGCCAAGCCGAGTCGTACGTAAGAGTATCTCTGCGCCGGCTTAACGCGGGTGAGATACTTGTCGGTGACAATCGTCGGTGGCTGTCAGTCTACCATTCATGTCTGTCGTCGGGATGCGAGGAAAGCGTTCGATTCCTCGATGGGAAAGACAGACGATTCGTCAGGCCAAGAAATTTCTCCCTCAGCACCTACCGAGCCGGCTCAGCGCCAAACCCGGCTATTTGGTGGAGGGAAGCCAGGCCAGTCCGGGGGATGACACCCGATCGCAGCACACGCGACAAGGACGTCGACGTTTGTCCCGCCATGCTGGGTCGTCCACTTGCGCTGAAGCCTGAAGGCTCGCTGATGGCGCAATTGGTACCCTTAGACCCTGGAGACCCTGTCCACTGCCAGGCTGAACAGGAGGGGCACACTCACGATACGTATATACGTATCGAATCCGGGGAAAGGCTGAGATGGCATGATGGAACAAATCGATAGCCTTGCATCATGATCAGCTCAATGGCTTTCCAATGAGGCCCAGCGAGGGCAGCAAAATGCGCAACGCCTCGCTTTTGATGGAAGCGGGTGTGGCGCGCGCGATGACGGTCGCTGGTGAAGTGGGGATGGCGAGAGCGAGATTTAACACACCGAGTGCAGACCGACAAATTGCTTGGGGGAGTCCCGAAAGAAAGCGTATGAATCGGGCAAAGTAAAAGGTTCGATTGCCAGTCCGGAGAGTCCGACACAACCACCACTAGAAGCCATTTGGACGAAGTGACGTTGAATTTGAGACCTCGTATGCAGAATAAGGATGCCAGCGTACAGGTAGGTGTACCTGGTCAGTGACTTTGGTAAGGGTGATCGAACGCCCGCAGACACGCGCGCAGGGTCTCGAGAACGGTTCCTCCTCATCCTTCGTTCCCGTACGTCAAAACATTTAGGTGCCGCTGAGCCGCAGCTGGAAACGAATTAGCGAGGGCATCACATGGCGGTGACCAACAGCATCCATGAACCGACATTTGCCCTGGAAGAGATCTGCGTCTAGATTCTCCGTTGCAGTGCAGTGCAACAGTATGTAGATAGCCATGCGGGAGCCGAGAGGGCAAGGCAAGGTACATGGGGGAGTCGGGAGTAGTCCAGGACGGGAGAGCGTCTAATAGGGAACCCCGCTGTAGGTCTTCGAGTGAGGAAGGTTGTTTAGAGGCGCCAAAACCACGGCAGCTGTCGATGAGAGCGGAATGCGACGTGGAGTTGAAGACCAAGAGAAACACGTTCGCTGGCGTATTTTGACATGAAGTTGAATGGAGTGAACCTCGCGTCTGTACCTTACGGAGACATCCACCGCGGGCCTGAGAAATGCGGCAAGATGTCGTCGGATCGGAAGCACGTGGTTGCGTCCAGATGGAGTGGGCGGGAAGGTGCATCTCAAGAAGGGGGACATCGCACCTTCCCTTCCTTCCACCTGCAATATCTTGGAGAACAAACGGAAGGTGCGCAGGTTCCGTCGTCGCACCTGCCTCACATCGTGGCTTCCTCAAGGCTGACAGTGACCAGACCCACCCCGTGCCTTCCTCCACCGACGCCTTGGATCCTCTCCAGCCTTGCGGCAACCGCATCTCTCTGACGCCTCCATCTTTCCTGGGCCATCGCCAAAGTCTCCCATTTTCCATTGACGAAGATCCTTACTCCTTGCTCTAGACATGGCCATGTTAGCTCGACTGCAGGATGCGAACTACCGCTGCATCAATCCTTGAGTCTTGAATCCCTTGCCATCGACCGGGACCATGGCACATCTCCTATGTATGTACGGATAAGCTATACCGGTTACACCACCCGTGCGATTAATTCACAGAGTAATGTCACCCAGCGAGACAATAAACGCTGAGCCGGGGAAGCTCACTTGGCTCTGTACGGAGTAGACGAAGCAACCAACATCTCATCGGAACAGATCCTTGATACAGAGTGCTGGACGGCACAAGGGCATCGATACACCATGGACTAAGGTACTGATAGGCAGAGAAACATCAGTTCCGACTCTACCGACTCTGTACCCTGTTAGCGAGGTACTTGCAAGAACGAAGGCGGCCGACAAGCAGGCCGCCCTGACAGGAGTGACGACGACGTTTAGCCCTGAACACATCTCCAACTACCGACTTCTAGCCCTCGGGAATATCGATCCTACGCAGATCACGCGACGTCTTCCCAAATCCAGGAAACTCAGCCGGTATAGACTGAGCGAGACCAATGGCTATCCCGGCATTTACAAACACGGGGCGGCCTACACGCCGGGAAACCGATTTGATAACGCCACAAGTGTCTCCTGACCAAAATGTCAACTTGTCGCAGACCGCGCCAGCGCGCCTCGAAGATAGGACTATAGCCGCCAAACACCACCCGCCTCGGTAAGGCATACGGCGTAGCTTACCATTCAGACCAGGGACTCGGGGAAAGACATCCTGCTCATCCGCGCAATGTACGACTATCGGAACTGATACGTTACGGGGATTTTGCTGACCGAGGCCATCAAGAAGCCCACTCGATGTAGGGGCGGAAAGGGGCCTCCTCCATCACTGCGTGGGGGACCTACCGAAACCCCAGACTGCTGTGGTTGCTTATCTCAAGGCTCAAGGATGGAATTGTGGACGCCGAGGAATCCCCTTGAACCCCTTGTCGCTCCTGGTTGCCTGGGTCGCCGTTCGAAAACAGCAATCGCCTAATATCGCCCGAGATAAGACGCTGTTAGCTTTACGAAACAAGTCTGCGGCCAGACCTTCGGAAACAACCCAAAGATACGACACCATTTGGAGGTTGACACTCGCAAGCCGTACTCTTATCTGGGCGGCATGCACATCCGTCGAGCACCTTGATCGGAGACGATACTGCTTCCACCGCTCACGTGGTCGGTGTCTGCGACAAGCATCCGACGTCCAATTTCTGGGCCGATCGCGATGGGCAGCAAACGGCACAGCTGTGATCTTACGAGACAAGATACGCTCAGATGCGCTGCGCATGGCCAACTGTTGCTTACAGTTCCCAGGAACCCATATGGTCTAGTGTAGTTGACGATTACGAGAGGGAATTGGGACGCGCAGCAGTAGGATGATACGACGCAAGACAAGGCATTGCGGAGCAGAGCAAGTCCGCACGTGAAGAAGACCAGGTCGTCCAAGAGGCTCGAATCCACAAAGTTGCGTACTGCGTACTTGCAACGGTCGGCAACGATTGGCCAAGAACCGGACCACCAGTAACCAACAACTGTCGGGTCTCAACAATTGCTCTGCCGCTCTGACAGACATATCTCTTTGGCTTGATGTCTTCGTCAGTCCCAGTATTCAGTGCAAAATACCGCGTTTCACCTCGGTACATTGCACCTCTGGACCAGTGGACAGTGGACTACAGCGCTAGGCAGCGCTGCGCAGTGCGCACATGCCTGCAGCATTCATCGCCCCTGTATTTTGAGGACCTTGGGTCGCTTGGGTCCCCCGTTGCCCCCCGAAGCTAAGGCTGCAGCAGCGCAATCTTCATGAAATGATGGTGCGTTCCAACAATTTCAGCGAGTGTAACATCTGCGTGGAGACGACTCGACAGCAGCTGGGAAGACCGGTCGGAGGACGTCCGGAATGGGGCAAACATCAATCCAGGCCCGGACCCACAATCGGGGATGAATCGGGCGAGAAAGTGGCCTGTGCACGCAGAAATACCGTCCCTGGTTGGTCCACGGCACATTGTCGGTGACGGCCCCACCAGTGCAGAGTTCTCACAGGTCCCTCGTATCCGAAGAACCCACTCTGAGCCGTTTCTGCCCCATCTACTGGTCCGTTCCGTTGCACTAACAATTTCTGCAGACGGAACTCAATTCTCGAGGTACGTACCCAAAAAGACGCATCGGCGGAGTTCACCGAATTCGTCAAATCGCACCAAAAAAATCATCGGATAATGGATATCAATATCACCACGACATGCAAAAAGATAATCTTGAAAGGGACGAGACTCGAACTCGCGCGGGTTGCCCCACCAGGAAACAGATGTTAAGCTGACCTTAACCTGGCGCCATAACCAACTCGGCCACCCTTCCAATGCTGAGAAGATCTCTGGAAGTTGAGTGACGACCCGGAATTAGGGCTCATATTCTAAGCTTCTCTACCTGTGCCAGCCCGATTGCCAAGCAATAGATGCCAGTGATCCTCAACTGCGTGTGATGAAGGCACTCTGGAGAACCACGCCTCTAGGTCCCAAGGTACGCAGCACAGATCTCGAGGATGGGATGTCAGAACTTGATCATCCATCTCCGTACTCGACCGCATATCCGGGGAGGGTCTAGTACGATACTTGGAGTAGACTGCATTCAAGCAAGCTCTCATCTCAGCCATAGCAAGATTACAAAGCGCACATTGCGTTAGCGATTCACCCCTTGACCAAGAACCTCTAACTCGACGTGGATGAAGTATCCAAGCTTACTGCCGCCCAATGCAAGTCCGTGGGCCAAGCCCAAAGGCAAGAAATAAACGTTGTCGATCAGTGTTGTCTTCTGAATTCAACCATCTCTCAGAAACGAATTGGCATGCGTCCGGGAACGTACTCTCATCCAGGCGATGCATGCTAAAGGAGTTACACGCCACGATCGAATTCTTGGGGATGAAATATCCATCAATAAAGGCGCTCTGTTTTGACGCGTAACGTGGAAGCGACATCGTTCCTGGGGCAAATAAACGCAAGCCCTTATGAACAACAGCGATGAGATAGGGCAATTTGTGAAGAGGCCGATCATTCCCTGCTTCGACAAGCTCGTTGTGAAGTTTTTGGACTCTTCCCTCGTGTTTGGGCTGAGAGAGTTCCCAAATGAGCCAACGCGAGGTATTACCTGTAGTTCTGTCACGTAACAGGGATAGTAACCGCATCTCACGAAGTGCCCGTCACGTGCTAAATCACGTATCTATCTTAGATATCGTATATATAGACCTTTTCCTTTTATCTATTTTTATTTTAATATATTAAGCTATTTTTATTATACTCTATATACCTATTATTACGTACTATAACTTATAATAATTATAAACTTAGCTCTTAATTAAGACCCTATATTATAATAATATATTTATTAATATAATTCTTATAATTTTTTTAAAATAATAAATATACTCGTACTAACTTTAGCCTAAGCTAAATTAACTAGCTATAATAATTAAATTAAATAGTTTAACGTACTCTATATTATAAATAAGGGCGTCGGGGTTTAAAAATATATTAATTTAGATACTCTAAATTCTAATGTACTCTTTAACCCTTTTATAATACTTATTTTACTCTCTAAATTTAAATAATTAGTTATAACTTATAATAAAAAAAAACTATAAGCTTATTAAATATACTATAAGGTATTTAAAAACGATTAAAGAAACTAAGAAATCTTATATTAATAGCTTTTAAATATAACTCTTAATATAACCCCTTTAACTTCCTTAAGTATAAGTAACTTATAGGACTAAACTAAGTTTCTTTTTATAAAGCTAGCTAGGCTACTTATTTTATATAAATAAATTTATTTTTATATTATACTTATAAAGAGGATTTATATACTTAAGAGTATTTAAAAATAATAAGAGATCGAAGCTAAATACGAATAACTTAAGGCTTAAGAACGTAATATTATTAATATATATATTAAACTCCTTATTTAGTAATTAGTAAAATTAGTTAATATTACTTTTTACGAATATATATTTTAAAAAGCTATTAAGGACGGTACTAAGTTTAGTATATAACGAATTATTAAATATTTAAAGTAGGAATTTATACTTTTTAAAATAGTAATTAAGAATGCGGTTTAAAAAGAATATTAATAAGCCCTTAATAAAATAAGGACTAAAATTAACCCCTAACGCTAATATAAAAAGTAATAGTTTACTTATTTCTAAGTTAAAATGTATAATATTTTAGAAATTAGTAAAGAGATTACCGTATTTAATTTCTTAATTATAATTAAGTCTAGACTTAACCCTATATAAGGGTAACGTATATATAAGACCTTTAATAAATTAATAACCTTCGGAATATATACTAAAACCCTCGAGGAGATTATATATATATTTAGCTTAGTAACTTAAGATATATATATTAAATAGCCTTTAGGTTAAGGAGGGGCTTATTTTATTTTTATTAAATATTCTAACTTAGTTAATAACGTAAATAATAAGGGTAACGTTATATATTTTTATAATTATATATACTTATAATACCTTTTAGTATATTAAAAACTAAAATAAGTATTTATAAGCCGAAATATTAATAAGTTATTAATATAAATATTAAAGAGCTATATAAAAAAAGTCCTTATTATTATTAAATTAAGTAAGTAAAAATTACTTTATAATAAGCTTAAAAAAGCTAATTAGCTAAGGAATAATAAAACCCCTAAGAAACTTAGGTTTTTAAAAAGATTTTTTAACTAATTTATAACGAGCTTATTAATAAACTAAGACGAGGGTTACGTAGTTATTATACTTATAAAAAGTTAGGACTTAGAAATAAACGTAATTTTTAGTACCCCTATAAGTAATACTTACCCCTTTTTTTAAAATATAATAATAAATAACTATAGAGTAATATATTTAATTAATAATAAGAGCCTACTTAAACCTAAGAGTTACGTATTATTAAGTAATAATAATTATATTAAATTAAAAACTACTATACTACTTATTATTATACGTAGTACTCGTATTATAAAGGGCGTTTTAAATAGACTTAAAGAGAAGGGAACTTACGATCTAAAGCTCTAAAATATCGCTTATATTAAGGGATTTTATATTAATATAGTCTTAAAAATTTTACTAAATAGAAATATACTTTAATACTATAATTTAGATTATACTTTATAATAGGGAATGCTTTATAAGAGTACTATTAAAAAATAGCTTATTTAAAAAAATAATTTAGTCTTTTTTAAATATAAGCTCCTCTAATCTTATCCTTTTTTTATAAACCTTAAGCGTATTTTATAAAACCTAGTTAGTATTATATTACTAATTAGCTATAAAAAATTCTATTATTTATATTAATATACTTATAAAAAGTTTAATAATACGCTCCTCTAGTATTTTAAAATAAGTTATTTTAAACTTAATATTTTTTATTAATTATTATATAAAACTCGAGGTATATATATTAAACTTTTATTATAAGTTAAGTATAAAATATATATATTATTTAATACTAAAATAGTAATCTTAAAAAGACTACCCTTAAAAAGAGCCTTATAGCTATAGTACTATATATATTAGGATCTTTTTTATTTTAAACTATTTTTTAATAAACGATAATATATATTTATAGTTTTTAATAAATATAGTAAGTAGTTTAGGGAGTTCTTTTTAAAAACTAAAATAGAAAAAGAAGTACTTTTTATATTATAAAGCCTCGAGGTAGCGATTTGTTATTAAAAAAGGACTCTAATTTACTTTTTTAGAAATAATAATAAGACCGCCCTCTTAATTATAAACGTTAAATATATATATAAAACGTAGTATAGCGAGCTAGGAATTAGAATAGAACTTTTATTTTTATATATAAAAGAACCCGTAAGTAATATAAAAAGAGTAGGTTAATTCGTAATTATTAAAGCTTATAAAATATACTTTTTTATAAACCTCCCTACGAATTTATAAGACGAAATAGTATTAATAATAATTTTTATTTATAATATTACCCTATAAGAGGCTAATAAAGGAGATTTACTTATTATAATAAAAATTAATTAATAAAAGCGGTATTAACGCTAATAATAAACGGGTTACTAAGTACGGGATTCTAAATTAGTAACCCCGTACCTCGGTAGTTTCTATATATATAGTTATTAAGTATACCCTTTTTATAAAAATCGTAAGAGGGGTATATATTAAAAAGAGTTTAAAATACTTCCCCGCGGGTATATAGAATATTTAGTTAGATATATATTAAAAACGTATAACTTATATAAGGTCTAAGTACTTATATTTAAATAAGTATTTATTATAAAGAATATTAAGTTTAATAAAGAAGTTTTTTATAATCTTATATATAAGGAGTAAGCTATTATAAATAAATAAGTAAATTTAATAATCTAAGAAATATAAGAACTCTTTAATATTAATAATAAGTTAGTTTAAGTACTTAGAGAAGTAGATTTAGATTTTAAAAATACTAGTACTTAGGATAACCCTATAGTTAAAGATAGTATTATTATTAAATTTTTAATTATTTAGGACGCTAAGTAACTAATAAACGTACTTTAGAGTGCGGTTAATAAGGCTAATAAGGCTAATATAGTTTTATTATTATTATTAACTCTTAAAATAACCCCCTTATATAAGCTTAGGGATAGGGGTAAAGAAGGGGATATAATAACTAGGTTATAAATAGCTCTACGTAGTTTATAATCCTCTTTATAAGTACTTATATATATTATAAAAGTTCTTAAGCCTTTAATTCTTAATAGCTCTTAGTAAAACGTTAAAATATATAATAAACGAAGTATTAATTATAAAAAAGTAATTCTTAATACTAAAATTAACGTTAATAAAGAACCCTTATAATAAACCTCTATTACTATATAAAAATAGAGCTTATAAAAACTACTTTATTAAGTACTAAATAAAGCTCCGTTAGGTCCTAAACGTTTAAACTAGGCCCGTAGACCTCTATAACGTTTTAATAGTAATATTTTTACGACGCTCTTATATTTAAATATAGAAAATAGTAATTATTATAACTATTACTAAGACTACTTTTTCTCTATTTTTATACTTAATTAGTAAAAAGCTATAAAAAAAAGTAATATAAAATATATAATATTTTATTAAATAGTAAAAGGAGTAGTTTATAAAACTTATTTAGAGCGCTTTAGAGGAGTTTAGAAATTACGACTTATTAAAGTTAACTTCTAGAGCTTATTAAAGAAGTTTAGTAATATTAAATATTTTTTATAATAATTATAGAAGCTACTTAGGGATATTATAAATATAGAAATAAAAAAGCTAAGGGATATTAATATATAAGAAGAAGTTAATTATAATCCTAAATAAAAGATTCTATTTTTATTAAAGTAGGTATATACTTATAAATACGACGCTAATAACGAGGTTTATAAAATAAAAATACGTATATATATAAAGAGGGATATATAACTACTTAACCCCTTATAAAATACGTACGCTTTAATACTTATTATAAAGGCCTTTAGGTTTATAATAATAATAACTACTTAATTCGATTTTGAAACTAATTAATATAATACTATTAACGCATTCCTTAATATACTTTTTAAAAATAAAAAACTAATAATTATTAAACTCCTAAAGGGATATAAAGTTATTAATAAAATAAATAAACTCTAATACGCTCTATATAGCTTCTAAAACTTACTAATTCTCTAGTTCTAAACTTTTATTTTTATATTTCGTAATATAAATATAATATATAGCTACGAGGAGATTTATATTTACTAAACTATAAATAGGAAGGTAATATTAATATTTTATATTAATAACTTTATTATTTTATATTATTAAAATAACTAAAAAGTAGCTTAGGGGATCGTTAATAATATAAAAAAATATATTAACTTTAAAAAAAATAAACTAATTAATTACTTCTTTAGAGTGCGGATTTTATAAAACTATATTATTTATAAGATTTATTTTATTTATAACGTATATATTAAGTAAGTTACTAAGCGCTTTAATTTTATAAATTTATTATATTTAGCTACCCCTCTTTTTTAGGACGAGTTTAAACTAAACAAGGGGTAGGTAATAAAAGAGGAAATAAAGAGTTATTAAGAGAAGGTTAGAAGTATACTTTATATAGCTATAATAATTAGGCTAGATATTACTTTTACTTACTTATAATTATTATAGTTCCTAACTAATCTAAGTATAACTTATATTAAAATAATTAATTATTATATTTAATATCTCTACGTAATAAGATATTTTATACTTTATTATAGTAGTATACTAAGTACGTAATTATTACTTTTAATTAGAAATACTAGCTTTATAAATAATAAGGTAATACGATAATTATTTTAGGGATATATAATATTCTTTTTTAATAACTTAATTTAATAGAAATTAGTATACTAAGTAACGGTTATAACGTTAACTACTGAAGCTAAGCTTTTTTATTTTAAAAAAACTATAAAAAAGACTATAGCTCTAAAGCGCCTTTTTAAGGATATTACCCTTAACTTAAGAGAAGTATAGTTAGTTAACTACGATAATTAGTAAATAATTTAACTCGTTATAAAAGAAGGGGAAAAAATAGCTATTCGACTTTACTATATTAATATATAGAATATATAATTAAAATAAGAGTATACTAAAAGTAGTTTTAAAGTTACTTATATATTAATAAAAAATATATTAATAAATAGACTTATTAAAAACTTTTTATAAACTAAGTTTAAATATTTCTATATACTTCTTAACCTCTATAATATATAAGAAGTTATTATAAATAGCTAAAATAGTTAAAAATAATTAATTTAAGCTATACTTAGAAAAACTTAATACTTAAAAATAGATAATAAATAAAACCTAGAGTACGGCCTAGAGGCTTAAAATAAATAAAATAAAACTTTTCTTAGCCTAAAGGCCTAAACTCTTAAAATAACCTTACCCTATAGGGTATATATATATAAAAATAAAACCTAGGCTTATATTTACTATTTAAACTCTTAATTTATAAAGTATATAATTATTAAAATTATAGCGTTATTAATAAAGAGGGCGGGTATACGTACTAAGAACTATATTTTATATATTTTAAAGTTTATAAAATTAAGAATAATAAGGGGTAAAATAACTATTAAATTAATAACTTAGGGTATGAGAGTAGGTAATATAATAAGAAGCTAGTTATAAATAATTATAATAAATATAACTAATAATATAAATATATTTAAAAAAAGGGGTAGGGAGCGCGCGGAGAAGAAGTCCTTTATATAAAACCTAATATAGTTCTTATATATTTTCTTATTATTCTTTATATAATAAATAATAATATAGAGCTTACTAATTTCTTATTAAAACTATAATTAGGAATATACTTCTTAATAATAAAAAAGGATAATATATTTATAATAAAAAGAGCGCTATTTATAATAGCCTTAATAAGAGCTTAGGTTATTAGCTATATAATAACTAATATATTAATATACCCCTCGGCTAAATAGTTATTAAAGTAGTACGTATACTAGCTATTACTTTTTATAAAATAATAATTATTATTCTTAAGATTAATATACTAGAGGGCTATTTAAAAATAGGGTATATATTATACCTCCTATTCCTTAAGAGCTACTCTCTTAAACTTTTTAAGGACTAAGTATATATTAATTAGGCTTAGAATAATAAAAAAAACTATACTTATTATAGGGGGTACTTTAGCCTCTTAATATTTTTTTTTATTTTTTATTACCCTTTTAAAAAGAGCTAGCTTTATATTTTTTAAATTTTAAAATATTATTAAAAATAAATTTTTAAAATAATAGTATATAATATACTTTTTTTTAAAGGGTTTAATATTTAAAATATTCTTATTCTTACCCTTAGACTCTAAGGGGGGAATAAATAAAAGCTCTTTAAAACTCTTATTATTACTATTTATTTTATTATTACCCTTATTATAATTATTAATAAGAGCCTCGAACTTAATAAAGTTCTTAACGTTTTTATTAATAGTTTTAATATTCTTTTAATTAGGGAGGGAGAGCTTAGTAACTAGGCCTTAATAAGTAAATAAAAAGTTATAAAAGGGGGTAATAACTTAAAGGGGCTCGTTAATATTATTACTTATTTAAACTTTTAATAAATTATATAATATATATATAAGAAGTATTATAAAAATTATACAAAATTTATTATTATTTTTAGATATATTTAATATTTATATTTAAAATAAAATTAATAAACAATTTAATAATATAAGTACGCGCGCGTAATAAATAAGGGTATTTATAATAATTATAAAAAAGTTAAAAAAAGGAAGAAAAATAATAACTAAGTAATACTATAAGAATTTAAATATATACGAGGCGGCTAAGTAGCCTTACCCTTAATAATTTATATACTAAAAATAATAAAATATATACTATTTTAAGTTAAGATTTTATTTATTTTAAATAAAGGGATATATTTATAATAAATATAGTTTAAAAGATACGTATCCTTTATATTTTTTTTTTTTTTATATTTAACTAAATCGGGCCTTTATAAGGGTATTTAGAGGTTCTATTTTAAGTATAATAGCTCTTTAGTAATAGTAATTAGGGGGTATATTATATAATAAGGATAATAACCGTATTTTATAAAGTACCCGTTATATACTAAATTACGTATTTATCTTAGATATTATATATATAGACCTTTTCCTTTTATCTATTTCTATTTTAATATATTAAGCTACTTTTATTATACTCCGTATGCCCATTGCTGCGTGCTATAACTCGTGACAAGTTCCGATCCCAGCGCCAATGTGGTCGAGTCATTCAGCTTCTGCCCGGGGCCTGCTTACATGGCTCGATTCTAGAAGCTTTCGTGCCAAGGTGAAGTCGGAGTGGTCTCCGGTTTCCAACGAGTCTTGCACAAACTTTCGCAAAAAGTTGCTTCCTTGTTCCAGGTCGACCAGCTTCGGGAACAAGGCCTCCCAGAGTGGTGAGCTAGACTTGTTAGTGTTAAGAACGCATCCCAAAGAGTTTCTTGACTCTAAAGCGCGTTTGATGAGAATCTACCTTCTCGGGTTTTGGCATGAGGATAGCAGCTTGACCATCTGCTGGTCACCAGCGTCGAATAGTGAATCTGTTCTGTGAGGATGAAACAACATCCCAGTCACACAATCGAGAGCGTATGCATGCAGGTAAAACTAATATTTCAGCGCACACAGTCAGAAACCACATTCATGCGGGTGACCTCGGGTATCTCACGTAGATGTCTGCCGTATCTGATACCGCACACACCGCCCCAAAGGCTCCTGCCCGCTCGTCTATCATCTCGATGATCTGAGGTCGGAGAACCGATGAGTTGGAGTACCGGCCATCGAGATGGCGCCGTGTAGTGCTATGCTATCATCGGTTACGTTAGCCATAGAGCACGGAGCTTACATTTGGAAGAGAGTGTCATAGGTACGGTATCTGAGTCGAGGGCTGTGAACAGGTTGCTGCAGATGTCAGATTCATGAGCACAAAGAGTGCCGAAAACAAACCCGCGGCAAGGCACTTACATGTGACCGTCTTGCTGAACGAGAGAGTATAGCTCCGTTTTTGAGAAGTCCTTACTTCCCGAGCCGTAGATTTGCTTTGCTGCTATGTAGCTTGCGAACGAAACCTCGTTGCACGCGATTTGAACGACGGGTCCAAATCGAAGATGTACGTTATCGAACCATTCTCTTTTCTGACCGAACAGTTCACGATGTTTGACAAATAGGCTTGTGAACTTCAAGTGCCAAGGGCTAGGGATCTCAGCTGTCGCCTGGAGACGGAGGGTTCGTATCCAATGCACAAAAGAAACCTGCATTGATCGGGCAATGGGCATTAATCGCAACTTGTAGTGCTGAGGAACATTTGCGGAGAAGCCCGGAGCAAGACCAGTCCGTTACGACGCAATGGACTTCGCCTTGGATGATCTTGCAGTGAATACAAGCTTGGTCTCTTGTAGTCCAATGACTGGGAATCGCCGAGATTCCATGCACGACTCTACATCAATGACTCACTGTCCGATGCCTTGGCCGCCGGACATGCTTGCATCACCCGAGAAACGTGAACAGCCCTGACATTGGGTATAGTCGGAGGATTTGTTGTTGATGGTGGGATCTTATGGGTGCAGTATCATGTTGCAATTGCCTTCGAGTTCTCCTCCTACTCGAGATATCACTCTTACCGGGAACATTCTACCCACGAAAATCTATATCAGACAGTGTCTTACTGGGCCAAGAGTGGGACATCGTCAAAAGAACAAAGAATTTGAGGCTCTGGGTAAGTCTTTTTGCACCGTGGCTTATTCAAAATCCTCGCGATCTTGCAGGGAGTACGGCAGCCTCAAGTAGAGTCAAAGAGGCGGATGTTTATGACGGCCATCCACTTCATGAAGCTTGTGGCCCAGCCTCGATTTTTGTATGCAGTCATTCCTTACATATTCTTCCAGTATTGGTGGTAATATACACTGCCAAACTCAGGTGACAATGTTACGAGAGTCCTTTATCTAGCGGAATCTGTCCAGGGTCGTCTATTTTCTCACAATGAGGCCAGTGGCATATGCCCAATTCAGCAGCCAAACTCAGGGTTTGCTTTGGCTTGGCCTCATCCTAGGCACTGGTACTATCGGAATGGCATGTTCCAGTCGGATTCTTGACAAACTCGCGTCCCTGCTCGCCAAAAGCAAGAATGATATAATTGCACCCGCGATGTATCTATGGCTTGCATATCCCGCGGCACTATTACTCGGGGCAGGAGGATGCGTCTTGTGGGGTATTTTGATTGATCGCAGTTGACATTTCATGATAGGAGAGGTCGCTTTGTTCATCTATGAGAAGACAACCCCTCATCCGGGAACCCTTAACTAATGTATGGCGCAGTCGCTGCAGGATTCAAATGGGGAGCGTAACAGTGACAACGTACTCGATCGCTGCTTTCCCAGATCAGGTCCTGGAAGTCATATCTTTGTATGGGTTTCTCTACAATGTGAGGCGATCTTTTTGTACATTATGTACTCTAGGAGATGCAAAAAGAACACAAGCTTACTCAATATTATGCGGCCTATAGATTTCTGCGTTCCTTGTCCCTTGGTTCATCAATACTTGGGTTGAAGCTGTTGGTATGGTACCCGCCTGCCTCTCAGCCCAACATAGACTAACAAGTGGGTTAGGTTTGACCTGGAGTTTTGTCACCCAAGGTCTTATCACTCTTTTGGTAATTCCATGCAACTTGATCCTTCACACGTGCGGTCGAACGCGAGCAAAACACGGCCATAATGCGGCGTAGAATGCCGTCTTCCGTATATGAAGCGGTTTGACTCGGAGACACAGGGGGGGTGACAATGTCTTTCAAGTACGGGCGATTAGGGATAGTAGCTTCCGACTGCAACAAGTTAACTTAAACGCTCTGACAAGAGTAAGCGGGCGCCGGTCTAGCAGGATAGTTTGTAAATATCGCTTGATGGAAATTGAGGTCAAATTTTGAGTAAGATAACGCCGAATCCACAACTTCTCCCGGCGACTAGGCCCCATCAAGACGACCCCCGCCTACTTCTAGCTTGGATTTCGCTTCGCTGACCAGAATCAGCGAGTTCGTGAGAAGATAATCGTCGTTATCGGGCTCTGCTCGGTTTGGCGCATATCTTGGTGCGAACCATTCTTCCCAACCAAGACATCGTGCCCTTTCGCGAGTCACGTTCGCGCCGTCGTGCGCTTCGAGCCCTACTCCGTGGCCACCAACTGCCATATCGTCGTCCTCCCGTTGGCAATCTGCGTTACCATAATCTTTCCACTCATCACCATACCGCCCGTCACCACCGAGGGTATCTTGCCGCGTTTCGCAATGCCTTGAGTCGACTGATCGAAGCACATGCCGTTGTTCGCGTCACGAATTCGCAGCTTTCCCCCGTCTGACTGAACCGTCGCCACGAATGCGCAATTTCCAGGAACGCATCCATATACGCATTCGTCCATCTCGAGTTCCGCCCTGTTACCGCTACTCGGCCACCATGTTGTCAACCTCCACCTTTGCGGAACTTCGCCATCTACGCCGCGGGAGACCATCATGACACGTCTGGCATCTGTGACGAGCTGCACTGGTTCCCACCCGCCGTCGTCCATCGCCGGCTGAGCCTTCGATTCGCCAATATACGACCATGATGCGACGTCCCAGCTCACCAGCCTCCCCGAACGATCCACCGTTGCGAGTCGACTTGAATCCGTCGAAAATGCGAACTTGGATACCGGCCAGCCGCTGGTCACTTTCTTGCTTTCGCTAATTGTCTGGACGTGCGTGTTGATGATTGTTTCCCAGACGTCCACACACCCGGCCGATATCCACGCGAGCAAACGACCATCAGGCGAAAATTGTGGTGAGTGGAAGTCCAAACCCGTCGTGAACATTGCCTCAGGGGCTTTGCCTGCCCAGTTGAACGTCCATACCTCGCATTTGGACCCCGACCGGAACGACAGCGCGAGAACGTCGCTACTTGTCGGAGAGATGGCAATGCCCGTAATGTGGTCGAGGACTATGTCGATTTCGATGCGCTGAGGAGGCAAGTTGAGCTTGACGTTCCAAATGAGGATGTCGCGCTCGCCGTGTACTGTCGCGAGAATGTCTTCTGATATACTTGTCGGATTGGAAGTCCAATTCGACCGCGGCATACGGCCAACTGCGCAGGGGCCAATTAGGGGCCCTATTTACGATTATCATAGCTAGCCTAACCTACGGTTAGAACCTCCTTTTTATACTTACATAGAAATTTATATAATTTAATTAATCTCTTCGTTAACCTATAGTTCGAACTAACTACCTTATAATAAGGATATTAATACTAATTAGTAATTAAATTTTATTATTATAAATTAGTAAAGTATTTTATTATATAAAAGAGACGACTTCTTAATACTATACGGAATAAGAAATTCGTACTAATTAACTTTATAAAAATAGATAAAAAAAGAAGCGATTTTTAAATACTATATAGAATTAAATAATCGTAGCCCTTTATTACTTATAAGAAGTTAACGTTTACTATATTAAATTATATTAATTAATAGAACTACTTAAATAACTAGTCTTTTACTATTACTTTAAGTAGCTTTTTTATTAAATAACTTTCTTATAACTAGCCCGTAATTAAAAATTAACTAGCTAAATTAGTAAAAAGAAATACTTATATAATAACTACTTATATAATTAATTAGTATAATAAATAAGCTTAATAGTATAATATAAAAAAGTACTATATAATTAAAAAAAAGATCTCTAAATATAAATATTCTTATTTAGTAATAAAAATAACTTTATAAGAGTTATAAAACTAAGAGATTTATAGTATATAAAAAAGTCTATTATTATAAGGATTTTATAAATATAACTATAAGCTTACGATTTAAATAACTTTTTTAGAGCTTTTTTAACTACCCCCCGGGTATTACTCTAAAATATAGTATAAAAAACGGTTTTATAAGGGAGGAAGGGATTTAGAGATTTTAATAATATTAAGTTAAAAATATTATAAATCTTAAAAATTAATTTTAAAAAAAAGTAGCTACCCTAAAATAGTCTTATAACCTCTTACTAAAATTATAATTAATTTAAAAAAAGGCTAAAAAGACGAGGATTTAAAAAGGAAAAAAAAGAATTTTTTAAAAAGTTATTAAAGAGCTTTTTTTTTATACTAGCTCTTAATATAAAATTACTAGTTTTAAAAAATTAACTAAGTAATAAAAAGAATTATTAATAAGTAATAATTACTTAATAATAATTAAGTTATAAAAAAAATTACTTAAGAGATATAAAATAGGGTATTAAAAAATAGCTAGAGAAAAAGTTTTTAAAGTAATTAACCTTACTTAATATAAGTAACGAAGTAATAAGTATTTTTAATAAGTCTTTTAAGTCCTCGATTTTATAAAAAAAAGGGCTTAACTTTACTAACTATACTTAACTACTTATTTAGCTCTTAATAGCCTATTTAGCTCTTTTATAAACTAGCTAGCGTTTATTTCTAACTATTCTTTTAAAATACTACTCTAAAAAAAGTAAATTAAAAAAAAAAGTAATTTAGAAATTATAAAGAGTATAAAGCTTAAGAAGTTAAAAAGGTATAAAATAGTAAAAATTAGTAACTAATAAAGATCCTAAGACTAATTATTATATCTTATAATAATATAAACGTTTACTACTATTATTAAAAAAAGAATTACTAAAATTTACCCTTTTATATTAAATAAAAAGGAGGACCTTAATAAGTATAATAGCTAGTAATTTAAAAAAGTAATAGTAATTATTAAAAATAATAAAAACGAGAGTAATAATAAGGTAGCGAGAGGAAGTGGGAATTACTTAGACTTTAATAAATTTATTAAGTAATAAAAGTACGGATTTATTATAATTAGCGTGCGGATTAAATATATCCCTATTAAAATTAAATACGTTAATAATTATTAATATAAGTATAAGCTAGAGTATAACTCTTAGTAAATTAAAATAAGGGAGAAGAAAAAAAACCCGATCTTAAATAGAATCCTAATCCCTTATAAATAAGTAAATATTAATTTAGATTATTAAGGGACGTAAATATATAGGATTATAAATTAGCTTAATAATAAGTAAATTAACGTAATATTAATCTATTTAACTAAGGTTTATAAAAAAAAGGGGCTATAGGGGTAACCCTTATTTTATAAAATTATAAATAACCTTAGCTACTAGCTAAACGAATAGTTTATAAGCGTAAGCTTAGGAATTATAAAAGTAATTAATAAATTCTTTTATAAGCGAGGGGTATTATTAGCGCAATTATAATTATAAGAATTATATAAAATCCTAGTAATAACGATTATAAAAAAGGAATTCGTATTATAAAACTAAGTATAAGTTAATAGAGTATATAATCGCTTTAATAAGTTTAAAAAAAGGGTAAATAACCTAGATTTCTTTTTTATAATTACTAATAGTAATTTATTATTATAAAAGGATATATAGAGGTAAAATATAATATTAAATATACGATAATTAATAATTTTATTTATTTCGATCTATAGCTCGTTACTATTATTAATACGAAATTCGGTACTAATTAATTAATAAAAAAGGAAATAAATAACCCGAGGTTATTAATAATACGTAATAACGCAAGGATCGTATATAAATACTAAAAATATAGTAATAAATACGAAGTAATTTACGGATTTTAAAAAGATTTTTTTTTAAAAAAAATTATATTTTAAGGAGAAGTACGAGGTCTTATAAAAAAACCTAATAATATTTTATAATTACTATAAAAAAGTCGGGATTAGGGAATATTAATACTATTTAATAATTAATATCGTACTTATAAATAAAACCTCTAATTATTATTACGAAGTAATATATAATCTCGATCGGAACGACTTTCTTAGTATTATTAACGTAATCTAAAGCCACTTTGAGACTTATAATAAGAATTTAGAGCTTTTATTTAAGTTATAAATAATTTTTTTTATATTTATAACTAAGATAATAAAGGGTAAATCGTAAATAAAAATCCTTAAAGAGCTTATTAATTAAATTAATAAGCTAATAAAAACCTAGCTAAATAAGGGGACTAATAAGTAGAAAATTAAATATCTTTATACTATAATTTAGTACGTATTAAAAGTAAAAATAACCCTATACTAGGCGCCCGAAAACTACGAGACGCTCTACTTAAGGCTAAGATCTAGCTTTAATATTAAAATAAAAATACTGCGCTAAATATACTTATAAATATATAACGGCCCTTATTAATAATATTAAGTTAATTAAATGTATAATAAAAAAGGAAAAGAGACTAGGTATAGTAATCGTTAGTAAGGAGGCCTAGATCCGTTAAATAAGTAAAGATTTAACTCGTAAGTAAAGTAATAAAAAAAGTAATACTTTATTTATAAAAAGGATAGATATTAGTTAAGTAACTATTTTAAAAAAGAGCGTACTAAATTATATAAATATTATAAAAAATTAAGAATAGTAAATAATAAAACTAGCCCTTATTAGTTTAGCTAATTTTTTATTATATATAAAAATAGATCTAGGGGTACGGAACTTAATAATAATAGCTATAATAATAGCTTAGAGTATCTACCCCCTATAAAAAGTTTAAAAAATAAAGAAAATCTTACTCCCTATATTAACAAATTAAATTATAACGAAATTAATAATATTAATTACTCTTTTTTTACCCCGTTAGTATTTAAAGGATATACGAGGCTAAATAAATAAAAAGTAATAAAAGCTCTAAATAAGTAGGCTTTTATTTATAAATAATAAGGGAAAGTCCCTTAAATAATAAATATAAAAATAGATAAAAGGATAAATTTAATAATATAGAATTCTATTCTCTTAATACTTAAAGAGAAAATACTACCTCTCTTAATATTTAAAAAGAAGAAATACGGTACTAAGTAATTCTAAGGGTAGCTAGAGGGGCCCTTTTTATACTACTTAAATTATTTAAATACTAAGCTTATATAAGTATTTTACGTAAGTAAAAAGTATAGCCTAAATAATTTTTATAAGATTATCCTAAATACTAGGGTATTATAATAGTTAATAAGAGGAAAGGGGCAATTCTAAGCGCTATAAAAAATTATATTAATGTCGGATTAGAAGTCTAATTTGACCGTAGTATACGGCTAACTACGCAGGGGCCAATTAGGGGCCCTATTTATAATTATCGTAGCTAGCCTAACTTATAGTTAGAACCTCCTTTTTATACTTATATAGAAATTTATATAGTTTAATTAATCTCTTTATTAACCTACGGTTCAAACTAACTACCCTATAATAAAGATATTAATACTAATTAGTAGTTAAATTCTATTATTATAAATTAGTAAAGTATTTTATTATATAAAAAAGACGACTTCTTAATATTATACGGGATAAGAAATTCGTACTAATTACCCTTATAGAAATAAATAAAAAAAGAAATAATTTTTAAATATTATATAGAACTGAGTAATTATAGCCCTTTATTATTTACGAAAGGTCGACGTTTATTATATTAAATTATATTAATTAATAAAACTGCTTAAGTAACTAGTTTTTTATTATTATTTTAAGTAGCTTTTTTACTAACTAACTTTCTTATAGCTAGCTCGTAATTAAAAATTAATTAATTAGATTAGTAAAAAGAAATACTTACGTAGTAACTACCTATATAATTAATTAGCATAACGAACGAGCTTAATAATATAATATAAAAAAGCACTACGTAATTAAAAAAAAAGATCTCTAAATATAAATATTTTTATTTAGTAGCGAAAGTAACTTTATAAGAATTATAAAGCTAAGAGATTTATAATATATAAAAAGGTTTATTATTATAAAGATTTTATAAATACGATTATAAGCTTATAATTTAAATAACCTCCTCGGAGCTCCCTTAACTACTCCCCGGGTATTATTTTAAAATATAATATAAAGAACGGTTTTATAAAAGAGGAGGGGATTTAGAAGTCCTAATAATATTAAACTAAGAATATTACGGATTTTAAAAATTAACTTAAAAAAAAAGCGGCTACTCTAAAGTAGTTTTATAACCTCTTATTAAAATTATAATTAACTTAAAAAAAGGCTAAGAAAACGAGGATCTAAGGGGGAAAAAGAAAAATCCTTTAGAGGGCTACTAAGGAGCTTCTTTTTTATATTAGCTCTTAGCGTAAAATTACTAATTTTAAAAAATTAACTAAGTAATAAAAGGAATTATTAATAAATAATAATTACTTAATAATAATTAAGTTATAAAAAAGGCTATTTAAAAAATATAAAATAGGGTACTAAGAAGTAATAAGAAAAGAAGTCTTTAAAGTAATTAACCTTACTTAGTATAAGTAACGAAGTAATAGGTATTTTTAATAAGTTTTTTAAGTCCTCGATTTTATAAAAAAAAGGGCTTAACTTTACTAATTATACTTAACTACCTATTTAGCTCTTAATAGCCTATTTAGCTCTTCTACGAACTAATTAATATTTATTTTTAACTATTCCTTTAGAATACTATTTTAAAAGAGGTAAGTTAAAAAAAAAAGTAATTTAGAGGTTATAGAGAGTACGAGGCTTAGGAAGTTAAAAAAGTACGAAATAATAAAAATTAGTAACTAATAAAGATCCTAAAACTAATTATTATATTTTTTTATAATAATATAAACGTTTATTATTATTATTAAAAAAAGAACTATTAAAACCTACTTTTTTATACTAAATAAAAAAGAGGATCTTAATAAGTATAATAATTAATTATTTAAAAAAGTAGTAGTAATTATTAAAAATAATAAAAACGAGAGTAGTAGCGAGGTAGCGAGAAAAAACGGGAATTACTTAAACCCTAATAAATTCGTTAAGTAATAAAAATACGGATTTATTATAGCTAGTATATAAATTAAGTATATCCCTATTAAAATTAAATATATTAGTAATTATTAATACGGGCATAAGCTAGAGTACGACCCTTAGTAAGTTAGGGTAAGAAAAAAAAAAAAAAACCTAATCCTAAATAGAATCCTAATCCCTTATAAATAAGTAAATATTAACCTAGATTATTAGGGGACGTAAATATATAAGATCGTAAATTAGCTTAATAATAAGTAAATTAATATAATATTAATCTATTTAACTAAGGTTTATAAAAAAAAGGGGTTATAAGGGTAACCCCCATTTTATAAAATCGTAAATAACCTTAGTTATTAACTAAATAAATAGTTTATAAGTATAAGCTTAAGAATTATAAAAGTAGTTAGTAAATTCTTTTATAAGTAAGGGGTATTATTAGTATAATTATAATTACGAAAACTATACGAAATCCTAGTAATAATAATTATAAAAAAGGAATTTATATTATAAAACTAAGTATAAGTTAATAGAGCGTATAATTATTTTAATAAGTTTAAAAAAAGAGTAAATAACTTAGATTTCCTTTTTATAATTACTAATAGTAATTTATTATTATAAAAGGATATATAAAGGCAAAATATAGTACTAAATATACGATAATTAATAATTCCGCTTATTTTAATCTATAGCTCGTTACTACTACTAATACGAAATTCGGCACTAATCGGCTAATAAAAAAAAAAAAAATAACCCGAGGTTATTAATAATATATAGTAATATAAGGATCGTATATAAATACTAAAAATATAGTAATAAATACAAAGTAATTTATAAATCTTAAAAAGATCTTTTTAAAAAAGAAATTATATTTTAAAGGGAAGTACGAGGTTTTATAAAAAACCTTAATAATATTTTATAATTACTATAAAAAAGTTAGAATTAGAGAATACTAGTACTATTTAATAATTAATATTATACTTACTAATAAAGCCTCTAATTATTATTACGAAGCGGTACGTAATCTTAATTAAAACGACTTTTTTAATATTATTAATATAATTCGAAGCTGCTTTGAGATTTATAATAAGAATTTAAAACTCCTATTTAAGCTATAAGTAATTTTTTTTATATTTATAGTTAAGATAATAGAGGGTAAATTACGAATAAAAATCCTTAAAGAGCTTATTAATTAAATTAATAAACTAGTAAAAACCTAGCTAAATAAGGGGACTAATAAGTAAAAAGTTAAATATCTTTATACTATAGTTTAGCGCGTACTAAAAGTAAAAATAACCCTATACTAAGCACTTAAAAACTATAAAACGCTCTATTTAAAACTAAGATTTAGCTTTAATATTAAAATAAGAATATTATACTAAATATATTTATAAGCGTACGATAGCCTTTATTAATAATATTAAGTTAACTAGATATATAATAAAAAAAAGAAAGAGACTAAGTATAGTAATTATTAATAAGGGGGCCTAGATTTATTAAATAAGTAGAGATTTAATTTATAAATAAAGTAATAAAAAAAGTAATATTTTATTTATAAAAAAGATAAATATTAATTAAGTAATTATTTTAAAAAAGAGCGTACTAAATTATATAAATAGTATAAAAAGTCGAGGGTAGTAAATAATAAAACTAGCCCTCGTTAGTTTAGCTAATTCCTTATTATATATAAAAATAAATCCGGGAGTATAAAACTTAATAATAATAGCTATAGTAGCAGCTTAGAATATCCGCCCCCTATAAGAAATTTAGAAAATAAAGAAAATCTTACCCCCTATATTAATAAATTAAATTATAATAAAATTAATAATATTAACTACTCTTTTTTTACCCTATTAGTATTTAGAGGATATACGAGGCTAAATAAATAAAAAGTAGTAAAAGCTCTAAATAAATAAGTTTTTATTTATAAATAATAAGAGAAAGTCCCTTAAATAATAAATACAGAGGTAGATAAAAAAACGAATCTAATAGTATAGAATTCTATTTTTTTAATACTTAAAAAGAAGATACTACCTCTCTTAATATTTAAAAAATAAAAATACGGTACTAAGTAATTCTAAAAATAGCTAGAGGGGCCCTTTTTCTACTACCTAGATTACTTAAATATTAAGCTTATATAAGTATTTTATATAAATAAAAAGTATAGCTTAGATAATTTTTATAAAATTATCCTAAATACTAGGGTATTATAATAGTTAATAAGAGGAAAGGGGTAATTCTAAGTACTATAAAAAATTATATTAGTAATGCTTAATATATTAATAGCGGGTATTACGAGAATTAGCTTTAGCCTAAGTAAAAAAATCGTCGCCCTAGGTATAGTAAAAGTAAAAACGCACTTCGGAATAATAACTTTTTATATTTTACTTATTAATACCCTATTTCTCTTATATTTAAAAAATATAGATTAACTAGGTATTATATTTAATAATACGAAGAATAAAATCTTTAGTAATAAGTATTTTAAGATAATTAAATAATAATAGGGGTATGTATTTATAAAGCTTATTAATAATACGAAGTTAATTAATTACTTAATAGAAAATAAGCTTAAATAACCATATTAAAAATTCGGGTATTTATTAGTTATAAGGCTATATAACTTCTTAAAGTAATTAAGTAATAATAATATCGAAATAGGGGCGCTAGAATAGTTAATAAAAGTATATTACTAATATTAAATAAATACGTAAAGCCTACGTAAATTTAAATTTAAATTACGTAATAAGCTTAACTTTAATTAAGAAATCGTTGTTAATATCTTATATTTAAATAATTAACTAGTTCTATATATAATTAACAAGGCTATATTATTTTAAATAGAGTAATTCTTATAAGATTTATAAATAAAGATAATATAAGTAGCCTTATAAAAATACTAAATTAATATATATTAAAGACCGCTAAACGGTACTAGAACTAATACTAATACGAGCTTTAAGTTAATAAAATTTAAAAAAAATATAACGGCCTATAGTATATAGTTAAAAGTCGTATTTATAAAAGCGTACTATAGTATTAAAAAAGTAAAAAGGGTATATTAATAACTAAAAAGGGCGTTTAAAATTATTAAAAAAGAAAATCCTAATTCTATTAATAATAAATACTTCTAGATAGTACTTAAGTATTATAATAATATTATAAGGCCTAATAAGCTTATAATAATATTATTAATATTTAGAGTATATTTAAGAACGACTTTAGCCTTGTTATTATTACTAAACATAAGTTAACGAGCCCGAGTAATAAAAAAAGTAATATAAGCACTATATAAAATAAGTATAAAAAAGTAAGTTAACGAAGTAATTACTACGTATAATAAGCCTAATATAGGAGCTAATTTAGATATACCCTTAAATTTAAATATATAAATATAGTATAAAATTACTTAGTAATAAGCTAAGCTATATAAATTAATTTTTATTAACGAGCGGTTTTATATAGTTATAAGAAATCGTAACTAGCTACTTAAAGTATTAATTATAGTAATTAAACTATATTATATAGATCTTATTAAAGTAATTTCTAACTTATTAAAAAAAAAAAACTAGGGGAAATAGTATAACCCGCAGTAAAAGTATAAAAAATTATCCTTAATAAAATCGTCGTAGTAATATTAATAAATAACAAGGAAAAAGAAATTACTAAAAGGGTATTAATATTATTAGTAAAACGTTATAAAAAACTACGATAGTAAGCCTTAACGTAATAATTTATTACTAATAACGAGGTATTTAATACTTATTATATAATAAAAAAGAAAGCTAATTTCGAGCTAATAATTAAACTACGTAAAAAAAGTATTATTATAACTATTAAAAAGCTATATAAGGGATTAAATCTTATTAAAATAAATACTCTATATAATCGAGGGGTTTATTAATTTATCCTCTATAACCCTAAAAAATATAAAGGTTTTTATATATTTAAATCGCAAATAGTACGTAAAATTAAAAAAAAAAAATACCCTAACCGTATGAAAAATCTAGGTATATAATTTAGGGGTATAGTAACGTTAAAAAAGTAACGCTACTTACCTAATTACTTATAGTATAGTGCTATAATTAATAATTAATAATAGTACTAATAGTATCGCTACGGAAGAAGGGATACGAAATTTAAAACTATAATATTACTTAGGCCTATACTTAATTAGCTATAGGGCTTATAAAGAAAATCTTAGCCTATTTACTAAAAGAAATAGCTAATAAGTACTTAGAAAGTATAATTATCGAAGTACTTAAATTACTATATAGGCTCATAAAATCGGGTATATATTAATAAGCTATATATTATAATTTTTATATTAATTAATTATTAATAGTTATATTTATATACGACCCGTACTTATTAATTTCTAAGTATAAAAGTAACTAATTTAGGATTATTAAAATATAAATTAATAATATATTAGGCCTATTTAATATTACTTTTATAAAAAAAGAGGATAAAGAGCTTTAAAAAGCGGGCTTTATAACTAAGCTAAAAGAGGTCCTTATAACGAATAACTTATTAATATTTAATAATAAAATTCTTATAATTAAAAGAGAAACCGTCGTTTTTTAATAAAAGGGGTAGAGTAAAAAAGTTACTCTTATTAACCTAAATATAATTAATATTAAAAAGTAGTATAAGGCTAAGCTTATGTAAGGGGTATATATTACGAGTATATACTAGCTTAAAATAATTTTTAATTATATTAAAATAGCGTAGGCTATAAAGCTAAACGAACGAAATATTAAAGTACTTAATAAGTAGCTTAAATAATAATAAATAAATCTTAATTAAGGCCTTATTTACTACTTAATTAACCTTGTTATTAATAAACTCTATATTTTTATTAATAGGTTATTTATAAATAATAATAACCTTATTTCGTAATTAGGGTATATTATTATCTTAGTTAATAAGAATATAAGTAAGAGCGAATTTATTATATATAGTAATATTATTTACTACTCGTTAACTAAAAATAAGCGGGTAATAAGAAGTATATTAGTATTAAAAGTCTATAATATAGTTAATAATATTAACTTTACCTACGTAATTTTAATAACGCTAAAGAGAATTACTAATCGACTTAACTTTTTACTAATCCTAACGGTTATTTATACTAATTCCTACTTATTATACAAATACTTTATTAAATTAAAAATAATAAAAAAAAAGAGACTTATAATTAATATTATAGTTTTTAAGTAATTATATAAAAGGCGTAAGATCCTTAAGATTTATTAGATTAATAATAATAATAACCTCGTTAACGCTTTTATAAAAGTAGTATTTAATAAGGAGTTAAAGTAATTCGTAAGTAGTAGAAAAGTTAATATATAAATAGAGGGATAGGTTATATAAAAAGAGTAAAGAAAAGGGGGAAAAAGAGACGACTTAGTAAAAGGGCCCGAGGTTAAATTATACTTTTAATTATAGTAAGTAAATTAATAAAAAAAAGAGAAAGTTAGTATTGGATTAGAAGTCTAATTTAACTACGGTATATAGCTAACTACGTAGGGGCTAATTAGGGGCCCTATTTATAATTATTATAGCTAGTTTAACTTATAATTAGAACCTCTTTTTTATACTTATATAAAGATTTATATAGTTTAATTAATCTCTTTATTAACCTACGGTTCGAACTAACTACCCTATAATAAGGATATTAATAGTTAATAATGCTTAATATATTAATAGTAAGTATTACGAAAATTAGCTTCGGCCTAAGTAAAAAAATCGTTACCCTAAGTACGGTAGAAGTAGAGACGTACTTCGGAATAATAACTTTCTATATTTTACCTATTAATACCCCATTTCTCTTATATCTAAAAGACATAGATCGACTAAGCATTATATTCGAAAATATAAAAAACAAAATCTCTAGTAATAAGTATTTTAAAACGGTTAAACGATAATAGGGGTATATATTTATAAAACTTCCTAATAATATAAAGTTAATTAATTACCTAACGGAAAATAAGCTTAGATAACTATACTAAAGATTTAGGTACTTATTAATTACGAGGCTATATAACCTCTTAAAATAATTAAATAATAATAATATTAAAATAGGGGCGCTAGAGTAGTTAACAAAAGTATATTATTAATATTAAATAAATATATAGAGCCTACGTAAATTTAAATTTAAATTGCGTAATAAGCTTAACTTTAATTAGGAAATCGTTATTAATATTTTATATTTAAATAATCGACCGGTCCTATATATAATTAACGAGGCTATATTATTTTAAATAAGGTAATTCTTATAGGATTTATAAATAAAAATAGTATAGGTAGCCCTGCGAAAATACTAAATTAATATATACTAAGGACTACTAAATAGTATTAAAACCGATATTAGCACGAGTTTTAAGTTAATAAAATTTAAGAAAAATATAATAGCCTATAGTATATAGCTAAAAGTCGTACTCGTAAAAGCGTATTATAATATTAAAAAAATAAAAAAGGTATATTAGTAACTAAAAAGGGCGTTTAAAATTATTAAAAAAAAAAATCTTAATTTTATTAATAACGAATACTTCTAAACGGTACTTAAGTACTATAATAATACTATAGGGCCTAATAAGCTTATATTAATATTATTAATATTCGGAGTATATTTCAGAACGACCTTAGCCTTATTATTATTATTAAATATAAGCTAACGAGCCTGAGTAATTAAAAAAGTAATATAGGCGCTATATAAAATAAGTATAAAAAAGTAAGTTAATAAAATAATTACTATATATAATAAGCCTAATATAAGAGCTAATTTAAATATACCCCTAAATTCGGATATATAAGTATAGTGCGAAATTACTTAGTAATAGGCTAGGCTATATAAATTAATTTTTATTAACGAGCGGTTTTACGTAGTTATAAAAGATCATAACTAACTACTTAAAATATTAATTATAATAGTTAGACTATATTATATAGATCTTATCGAGGTAATTTTTAATTTATAAAAAAAAAAAGAGCTAAGAAAAATAATATAACCCGCAGTAGAAGTATAGGAAATTATCTTTAATAAAATTATTATAATAATATTAATAAATAATAAGAAAAAGGAAATTATTAAAAGGGTACTAATACTATTAGTAAAACGTTATAAAAAAATACGACAGTAAGCCCTAACGTAATAATTCATTATTAATAATAAAATATTTAATACTTATTATATAATAAAAAAGAAAGCCGATTTTAAGCTAGTAGTTAAATTACGTAAAGAAGGTATTATTATAACTATTAAAAAGCCGTATAAGGGATTAAATCTTATTAAAATAAATACTTTACGTAATTAAGGGGTTTATTAATTTATTCTTTATAACCCTAAAAAATATAAAGGTCTCTATATATTTAAATTATAAATAGTACGTAAAATTAAAAGAAAAAGAATACCCTAATTATATAAGAAATCTAAGTATATAATTTAAGGGTACGGTAACGTTAAAAAGGCAACGCTACTTACTTAATTACCTATAGTATAGCGCTATAGCTAATAATTAATAATAGTACTAATAATATTATTATAAAAGAAAGGATACGAGATTTAGAGCTATAATATTACTTAGGCCTATACTTAATCGGCTATAGGGCTTATAAAAAAAATCCTAGCCTATTTACTAAAGGAAATAGCTAGTAAGTACTTAAAAAGTATAATTATTAAAGTACTTAAACTATTATATAAGCTCGTAAAATCGGGTATATATTAATAAGCTATATATTAAGATTTTTATATTAATTAATTATTAATAATTATATTTATATACGACTCGTACTTACTAATCTCTAAGTATAAAAGCGACTAATTTAAGATCGTTAGAATATAAACTAATAATATATTAAGCCTATTTAATATTAACTTTATAAAAAAGAAAAATAAGGAGCTCTAAAAAGCGGGCTTTATAATTAAGCTAAAAGAGGTCCTTATAACAAATAACTTATTAATATTTAATAATAGGATTTTTATAATTAAAAGGGAAACTGTTATTTTTTAATAAAAAAAGTAGGGTAAGAAAATTACCCTCGTTAACTTAAATATAATTAATATTAAGAAGCGGTATAAAACTAAGCTTACGCAGGGGGTATATATTATAAGTATATACTAACCTAAGGTAACTTTTAATTATATTAAAATAGTATAAGCTATAAAACTAAATAAATAAAATATTAAAGTACTTAATAAGTAGCTTAAGTAATAATAAATAAATCTTAATCGAGGCCTCGTTTACTACCTAATTAACCTCGCTATTAATAAACTCTATGTTTTTATTAATAAGTTATTTATAAATAATAACGACCTTATTTTATAATTAGGGTATATTATTATCCTAGTTAATAAAAGTATAAGTAAAAATAAATTCACTATATATAATAATATTATTTACTATTTATTAATTAAAAATAAGTAGGTAATAAGAAGTATATTAGTATTAAAAGTCTATAGTATAATTAATAACGTTAACTTTACTTACGTAATTTTAATAATACTAAAGAGGATTACTAATCGACTTAACTTTTTACTAATCCTAATAGTTATTTATATTAATTTTTATTTATTATATAAATACCTTATTAAATTAAGAATAATAAAGGAAAAGAGATTTATAATTAATATTATAGCCCTTAAATAATTATATAAAAAGCGTAAGATCCTCGAGATTTATTAAATTAATAATAATAATAACCTCGCTAATATTTTTATAAAAGTAGTATTTAATAAGGAGTTAAAGTAATTCGTAAGTAGTAGAAAAGTTAATATATAAATAGAGGGATAGGTTATATAAAAAAAGTAAAAAAAAGGGAGAAAAGGAGACGACTTAGTAAAAAGGCCCGAGGTTAAATTATATTTCTAATTATAATAAGTAAATTAATAAAAAAAAGAGAAAGTTAATATTAAATTAAAAATCTAATTTAATTGCGGTATATAGCTAACTACGTAGGGGCTAATTAGGGGCCCTATTTATAATTATTATAACTAGCCTAACCTATAATTAGAACCTCCTTTTTATACTTATATAGAAATTTATATAGTTTAATTAATCTCTTCGTCAACCCACGGTTCGAACCAACTACCCTGTAATAGGGATACTAACAATACTCAGGAGTCTGATGTGCGACGCGATGCCTTGCCCTGACGGCACTGTTTGTGAAAATCTGTACTGCGCGTATATGGGCTCATCCAGGCTGTCCTCACGCCGCGTCATGACAGTGTCGTGAGGCATGACCTGCGGACTGTCTGATGCGATTGGAAGTATTCACGCATCCCTTGGTGGGCGACGAGGCTGTGAGAGATCTCACTGAGGTATTCCACAACGGGCCAGTCTATTTTAGCTGGGTGTCCCGCGGCGCTAGTAGCTGCAGCCTGTCAGACCGCCACGAGGTCGGCATCCGAAGCTGCCTGCATGCTCTCAGATACGCACGACCATCCCGGGTGGAACTACCTGCCATATTGGGGCTTACATGAGGTCTGAGCCAGAGACAAGAGATTCTGGTGGTCAATGAAACATCGGAGTCACAGCTTTTGGGGGGAAGCCTTTGTGCTGAGAGGTTTGGATTCAAGTTATCTGCCGAGGAGGTTGAGAGGTGGTCGGCGATCATGGAGATCATGGGTTGTCAATGCCCAAGCACAGTAAAGACCTTGAATCTTATCAAAGGATTCATGTCATGATGTGAGTTCGTAGTTTTGTTTTCGAGTTCGGGCTCCCATGATTTTCAACTTTGCCTCTCGGCGATGTCACATGAACCGGAAGATTTCCATCACTTGACAGCGGTTTAGAGGATGCGAGTAAAAATCTCATCGGTGTCAAGATCTTAGTGTATCATGGCCATGATTCTGAGGTCCTGAGCTGCTTTCTACTCTGGGCCAAGTTCAAACATGATTGTAGCTACAATCTGTCAGGAGAATTTCTCCCCGTCTGTGGGTGCATGCCGGAGTTTGGAAGTCTCACCAGACGTGACTTGAAGACTTCGCGGAACCAGGGACGAGATGCAGCAGACGTATAACTTTTCGCGTTGACGTTGACTGAATCTTATGTTATTCAGTAGGTACGGAGTGGAGGAGAAAGAGGTACACTCCCTATTGTCCAGGCACCTTGGCGCGGTTCACACCGTTTCCTGCTTCGATGCAAAGGTTTCGAGTTGCTCTCAGTGATATTTGACGTGGGCTACCTCACTATGTTCCAGCCATGATGCCATATCACTTGATGCCGGTACCACTATCAACATCTTTACTACCACGGTGCCCTCAACTTCTGAATCTATGTGGTCTCCCTTGATAAGCTAGATTATAAGCCTGGATACACTCAGCTTTTGATCGGCTCAGGACAAAGACCTGACACCTCTCACGAAGCTGCTTTCAGGACCTCGGCCTGGATGAGCCCCTCAACAAAGCGCACAATGCCCCTCACTGCAAGTCTAGCCACTGTATCGCCTCCCTCTAACTCTGCATTGAAAGAACACACGACCAAAGACGTCGGACTCGTCTTCGTCGGAATCGTCTCCAAGCACCCTACCAAATCTTGCTCATCCAACCCCCCCGGAGAAGGGAACTCATTCACCCTCCCGAACGACTCATCCAAAACATCGAGATCGAGATGAATATGCGTCTTCTCGAACCTCCTCCGCTCCAACAACACCCCCAGTTCCTTTGCGAAATCGACTTTACTCTTCTCGTCACCCCAGATAACATCCACCCCAGCCTCCGTCACTGTCTTCCTCTGCAGCTCAGACACGTCCCTCAGGCCGCAATACGCCACTCGATCAAGACTCAAGGGTTTATGCCCCGGCACGGATTCCATCAGCTTATGCCAGCTCATCCCAGCCGCCATAGACAGCGCCATTGCATCAAGGTACCCATTCTCGTTTGTTGACGGTGTATCCAGGTCATCGTGTGCGTCTATCCACAGCAGGTTCAAGCCCGGAACGGAAGCGTTAAGACCTGCTGCCACGGCGGTGCTGGCGTAGCAGTTCCCCGAGAGGACAAGCGGGAAAGATTGTGCGGCTACGGCCTCCGAGACGGCGGTGGATATGCGGCGGAGGAGTTCAAATGTGCGGCCGATCTCGCCTTCAAAGTCGTCTACGGGACCGATGTTGACGAAGCGGATTGGGGCTAGGGATTCGAGTTTGTCGGCTAGGCCATGGGAGAGGATGCGGTTGGGGCCGGTGCCGACGCGGTGGTTGGGGATGCCGACGTGGTATGGCGAGACGACGATAGTGACTGAGGTGTAGGACATTATGTTTGGTTTGGTTTGACGATGACTAGGGACTCCGATGTGTAATGCGGCCCTTTAGGTGTTCATCTTGGTTGGGGCCGGGGACTACCTAGTTTATTAACCACGTCAAGGAGTCGGCAAGCTTTACCTCATAAACCGAAAGTAGCATTTCTTTCCCGCGATCTTCTGGTTCCACTCTCTGTGTTGTATGTTGACGCAGCCGGAAAATATTTCACGCATTACAAAGCAGTCTTCTGAGTCGGTCCGTCTTGGTGTTACTGTCAGGGCATACTGAATTCTGTCCATATGATCAGCTAAGATTTGCCGAGTTTCAACATTGCGGAGGAGAGTGACAGCCTTGGGCCAATGGAGATGTCTTGGCAAAACCGCAAGTCTCTCTGCATCGAGTAGAGATATCAATTACTGTCAAGCTTGATTGTTCGAAATTCTTCTATGTATCAACTTGCCCAACCTTCGCCCTGGCCATATCCCGGTGGATTGCTTTCGCCCCGTCCACGGCATGTCGTCGGTGGTGGAGAACTCTGACGCCGGCATCGGCCCTGTTGTGCATCGAAGTCGTTTTCATGTTCGCCTCACATGTTGTCTCGAATTCCGTCAATAGATATTTAAAACGCTTTCTACCACTGATAGCCACATGTGCCAACTGTGACAGTTTGACCTACCGTCATCTTTGGTGGCTTTCTGCCCCGTCCGGCAACCGCGTACGATGAATTATCCAACACAGGTGGTCTATCGTCAACGGGATGTTACCAAATCAGGTAGTCGAACTATTGAATTCGAGAGTTTGGAGGATGGCAGATTGAAGTTCGACACCGCGCTTTTGCGCAAACGGGGTATGATCGATTTGAATTGTCTAAACCTAGCCCTCGTGTGACAATGCAGGCATATGGAATGATTAACTGTACTCAGAAGATCAAGGGGGAGATGCGTAGTGGCATCAAATACACTACAAGAGGACTTTGAGAAAGAAACCTGTTCTTTGCGAGGATTCGTTGCTTTTAATAGACCGAAATCAAGACCAGCGTCGAGACCTGTATGAAAACGCAGACAACATCAGACGGGCCACATATCAAACTCATCTACAGACAGACTACAATTCAAGCTGGACAAACTCTTGGATTGAATCAACCATCCAAATGAAAGCATTTGGAACTGTGAAAGTTGGCCCCAACAGCCGTGCAGCTTCACGTTGTTTACGGTTCACTAGGTAAGGTAGGTACCTATACACCGGTAAGGCAGGTACATTGAGGCTGTTCTACCTTCACATCTCTAACTTCCTTTACTGGAAACAGCCAGCCTCATAATCACTCATCGCACCTTCCTTCACCTTTCCCCCGGTTTCTGCCTCCTTCCATGCCACAAATATCAAAACAAACCCCCAACACGTGACGCCGATATTCCTGGCCATTCACCCTTTCCCACATTCTGTGCAGTCAATATTCTTTTCCCTTTTCTGCCTATCACTCTTTTCCCCATCCAAACTTGCCACACACAAAACCTTTTCTCTTCTCTTTGTTCAAATAGCATCGTCTGCGAATTTACCACCCTTTTCCCCAGCTCCGACTGGAATTATCCACCCTGGATGCCATCTTCAATACTGATAGTCTTTGAAATGCCTCATTCATGACGACGGCAAGCCTCCCCTGACATATAGGCACAGCCTAGTATTTTTCTCTCAAAGAGAACTGTTCGAAAGGTGAGCTGAGCCCTCTTCTGCACCTTGCTCTTTAAGCTTTGCTAACGTCGTGAAAGCAGGAAGCTTCCATAACTGGAGTGCCCTGCGGCCTCCGGCAATTGGGGCGGATTACGCAAAGATCGACGAAGGATACAGAATGATCAAGGAGGTACGAGCGAAGACTACAATCGATGGTTCACATTTTACTTTTCGCCACTGGCACTGCCAGGACTTGGTATCTCAGCTCCGGTATGTTCACTCTTCCAACTGTTTTTTGTTACACCTGTTTTTCCCCATTGAAAGCCAGGTAATACCCATGCCTTCGGTCTGTCTGCGATGTAATCCCTTGTTCCCGACATAGACTCCATCATGAAGAAAGCATCTTCCAGTGGCATAACCTTCTTTCTAACCCGCCCTGCAGAGTCCAGTCTTGGATATTTCTAAGCAAACGGAGGAGCTCCCACGCGACGGGACCCTCCGTTGTGCGCTCCAACCACCCCAAAATTACTGTTCGAACAATACTCTCCTCAATCGTCAAAGGTCTTTCTCTGGGCTACGGGATGTTCCTCGACTCAAAGCTACAGGCCCTGGCTTGCGTATCTCAGCCGGTCGTCACACTGAGGCGGCTCTCACTCACCCACTCAAGGGCCCGTAGCTTTGAGTCCGATCCATGTTTCAAGGACCAAGAGGCTCGAATATCCAGCCTCCTCCTCCACCTGCCCACCGTCCCAACCAGCTTGCTTGCATATGTGGGTGGCGGGGGGCGGGAGGGTGGGACTTTCAGATCTCTGCAAAGAAGAGGTTCCAAACAACTCGTTTCCGGCTCCAAGACCACAGACTAGTCCGTCTTCCCCCAATACCGCTCGTGTGTGTGCATCGCTAACTTGGTTACAGGAAGACTTTCTCTTCCATTTCAACCATCTGACCGGAGGATTTGGTGAGATCTGACCACGACTGAGAATCCGAGGGTATTTTCCGAATGCCTAGGACTGTTCCATAACTACCTCGGAGTCTCAGTCGTAGACTACCCTCACTCAGATCCTAGAGGCAGCGAATGCAACATCATCGACAAAAGCTTCATCGCTATCGCCGCACGCGATGCCTTCACAATCCGACCTGCCCCTGCTCGAAACATCTACTGAGTAGTATCCTCTACATTCTATTCATATCGCGGGGGGGGGGGGACGCTCTTGCAAGGTCTTAACGACTAGAGCTCGTCGCAATGTCTACGACGATATTTCGGTTTCTGCTCCAAGGAGAGAAAATGCCTCCGCAAGTCCATTTCTCCCCTTGGAGCAGAAAATAATTCGAAGAATGAGCGTCCCGACTCGAAGAAATAGGGGCTGGGTATCATACAGGCCCCATTCGAACATCGGAAATCTGCTCGAATAATCACTTACATTTTCCAAGCGCAAGTTTGTGTCGCTCAGCCCAGCCTCAAACGCAACTGCCGTATGCGGGCTGTTGGTCTTGGGAATTCCATTCGCTCGGGATCCTTTATCCTACTGTCCGGAAAGTTCTGCTCAAAGAGATTGGCCCCGCGAGCCCCGGCTGGGACCGTCAGCCTATTTCCAACTCTAGGCCAGGCCTGGCCTAAGAGCATTTCTCCTCTCCGCCTCCCAACCTCTCGAGGAGGAGACCCGAGAGGCATTTGTTGCCGCATTCAACGCGCCGAGCGTCACGGCCTTGTCTTACACTCGGGGCCCGTGGGCTTAATCTCATGATCCTGGCGGTGGTTCTCCCTGAGGCTTTGGCGGACGTAACGGAGCTTCCGAGGTAAGAAGGTTAATTACTCAAACTTCCCCCTTTTACGTTTCACCTTCTTGCCTCGGAAGCTTGATCCATTCCGCTCTCATTCCTCCGTCCCCTAGAAGCAATCATTGATCCCCTGATGGTCAAGACAACCAAGGAGACTTCACTGCGAGGCTGCCTTCCGACATTGAGTCTCGATTTTGGCGACGGACAGCCAGTGGGTTTTGAAGCTTCTGGACTCGGGTTTGCACCCCTCGGTAACCAGAGATACCACACGAATCGCAATTCAGATCCCGCGCACATCAATCGGGTGTGGTTTTGACGATAGACACACATGATAGGAAGGATTTTACTGCAGGGCCACAATAAGAACGAGATCGTAATCTCGGGGATCGAAGACCATATCGAACAGTCAATCGGGCTTGGAGCTTCTGGACTCATGTTTATACACACACATCTCTGTCCTCACCTCACCGCCCCTTCCCAGGATTCAAGGATTTGTTGGATTGGGAGTCCAATTCGACTGCGAGCCTAGGGCAGTGCAGAGGTCGATATCACCTTCGACTAGACGACGATGGCCCCTTCAACTTACAGTTGGAATCTTCCGTTTACGTTGTTACGCAGAATCAATCAATAGACAGCAATTGGCCCTCCGTCACTCATAGAACCGGACGGTTCGAATTCCCTACCCTGTGATAGGGATACCAACAATCCTCCTTTATTGGGAAACTTCATGAACTCTCAACGAGGCTTAAATTCTGGAACTGGATTTGTGGTACGGATGGAATGGTATGGGGAACGTTGCTTGGATTGATGCAGGGTGGTTAGCTACTGGACATTACAGCCTCGGGCCTGTGGCATAGCGTATTGGAAAAGCAGATTCAAGACAATACACTTTGAAAACAGTGTTCTCGTTCCAAGCAAAGGATTGAGCTCTTAAGAATCGTGCTGAGACAGTGAATGTCAGACGGTGTTGTCTTGATGTCTATCTCGCTTCACTATGCCATTCCAACAGAAGCTCAGAGTACATGTAGTCAGGTTCATGTCATGTGTTCATCACTTGTGAAATGAGAATATCTGCTCTAAGATCAAGTGAAAGTTAGAATTGGGAATGTGGTATCAAAACTTTTAAAACACAGCTCTATATGTACCCGACGCTCTATTTGGCGCATCTGGGGTCCGAATCCGCTCCGAAATCCTTGCAAACCTCTCTACCAAGCGCCTTCAGGTTCTCAACCACCCACAACCGCTGGTTGGAGAAAACAAAGACCTTGCCCGGAGCAAACGCAAAGTTGTTCGACGTCTCGCCCAAGTGAATCTTTCCAAGCAAGACACCCTCAGGGTTCCAGACGTGGATACCATCGCCGCAGCCGCCCCAGACATTACCGTCGGTATCAGCGTGGACACCGTCGGGAAAGCCGTTATCCGCGTACGCGAACACGCGCTTGTTGGCGAGCTTCTTGTTGTCGATAATGTCAAAGGCGTAGATGGTGGCAGGACCGGACAGGTTAGGGGCGGTGGTGATGGCGCCCGTGTCGGAGACGTACAGCGTCTTTCCGTCCGGTGAGAACTCGACGCCGTTGGGCTGCTGGAAGCCGTCCGCTACGACTTGGACTGTACCCGTGGAGGGCTCAAAGCGGTAGACGTGCGTGGGGAGGACGGATTCGGGCCTGAACTTCTGGAAGAAGCCGTACTGGGGGTCGGTGAACCAGAGGTCTCCTGTTACCGGGTGCTGGCGGACATCATTGAGCGAGGTGAAGTTGCGGCCGTTGAAGCCGACGATGAGAGGCTCTGACTTGTTGGTGTTGGGGTCGACGGCGAGGAGCTGGGATTTTCTCGTAAGGTCGCCCTGGTCGCACCAGACCTGCATCGGCGGCGTGGCGGACTGGTCCGCGCCGGGCGGGTAGTATGAGCTTCCGCCGTTGGCCTCGGTGAGGCCGTCGAACTGGGTACTTCTGATGGAGAAGTCGTTCAGGTTGAGGACGGTGATGTTGATGTTGTCTGCAGGGTTGTAGTTGGAGGAGATGTACAGGGAGTTGTCCTTCTTGTTGTAGATGCCACCCTCGTGGAATGCCTGCCAGTCTACTTCTACGATCTTGCGCGCCGTGGCGTTGGGGCCGAGGACGTCTGCGAAGGCGGGCTGGTATGCCAGGAGGGAGATTGCCGGGGTGGGCAGTGTGGCGCCGGCGTTGATGGAGGCGAGATAGCCGGCGCCTCCTGTCGCCAGGGCGTGGAGGTCTACGTTGATGAGAGACATGCTTGCGGCTTGGAACCAGAGGACTGCAACTTGGCTGGGAGAAGGTACGAGGAGTTGCCGCCGCTTATATTTGTATCATCAAAGGAGTAAGGGAGGCCGCAATGGTAGAGGAACCCTCGGCGGCGGTAGCGGGACGGGAAGCTTCTTTATGGTGCTGCTATTCTGTACCCGTACCCATCTTGCATCGGTTCGTCCGCGACAAGCCATTGGGCTTGGCGTCTATTAGTTCATAATATCCCACTCTACTGGAACAGGGACCATGAAGCTATGACGTTTTGAATCACACGTTAGTTAGGGGCCATGGTATCTTGTCAGAGCTGCCCACGGAACCGTTACTGGTGTTAACTAGCGTCGGCCGGTAGTTGGGCTGACACCGGGCGGATGGTAAGCTGGTCTTTGGTACGGACTGCGGACCATGCGGGCAGCGGAGATCATGGTAGAGCCGAACGAGTCGTCGGGACTGGGCAGTAGAGAAATGTGAGAGGGTAGTGAAATTTGCTGAAGCCAAAAATGTCTGCTCTTTGGCTTGGCACTATGGGACCATTCCCCCGCAGAGATGGGCGCATCCCTGGCGACTATCCCTGGCTTGCAAGCCCAAAACACCAACGGGATGAAGTCCGGCTTCGGACGTCGTGGCCTCGGTGGATCTCCGCGAGTCGTTGCTCTAGTTCACGATGCAGCGGTACGACTGTATATGCGCTGTGGACAATTACCGGGAGTTTTCCCTTCTGCCTCTTGGCTCTGGAGTCTGGGGACCACCAAGCAGGGCTCTGGGGTGCACTACTTTTTTTCTTCGAGAACCCTTTTGGTGTTCTTTAACTCCGGTGCTCCTAGAATAGAGCCTACGAGAGTCAGAGGTTGATGACGGTGCGGAGACGCCAGAGAACGCCAAATAAGATTAAGACAGGAACGGCGATCGCCTTTAGGGGCTGGTAGGGCCGATCTTTGAATGATTGCGGAGATCATGTAACTCTAAACCCCACAAACAAGCTTATTGACAGCCACCCCTCGCGCGTACGGCATTGTACGGTATTGGGCTGCATGGTGGTCTCTCTCAAAGTGGACGAGACGAGTATGTGTTGATTGCTGGCGCTGAGGCGCATAGTCTTGGCTGCAAAATATCTTGTTTCGTTCATCCCAAGTCCCCCTTGCTAGAGCAAAACTCTGTTCAACTTGACACACGACAGACGTAGGCTGGACAACGCCATCGCAACTACGGATGTTGACGGTCATACATATGGGATGTAAGACAGCGAGAGATTGGGCGTGTGCGGGCCCGACAAAGCGGTCGTCTACTGTCCGTAGACAGTTGGGTCGTTCAAAATTTGAGCTTGTTTGGTGAGATTTCCCGAGTGTATGAGGTCTTTTTTGGGACGAAAAAGGGCCGAGACAAGAGTGCCGGAGGGAGACCGTTACATGACTCTGCTGACGATGGTGGACCGTTTCGCCGGCCTGTGCTTGGCTTGGCGTGCCAATTTTGCCCAGCCGAGTTGTTGACTCGATCTCCGAGTCTCAGCGGCGATTTGCATGAGCACTTGACGGCCGAGGACAGAAATCTCTGTTCGGCCGAGGGCTGGACCACATGATAAACATAAGAGAGCTTGTTCACGATACAAGCTGTAGCAAGAAACGAACGTTAAAAAGTCCAAAGCTATTCTGAAACAGGCACGTTAGCGAATCCTTGGCCTGAGTACAAAGGATGGAAACTTCTCATCGTGAGGTGCGGCTCTCCTAGTCAAGATTCAGCCGGCAATCGGTTGTCTTGGGTCTACCCGTCTCGGCGATGGCTTGATGCACGCCAAGATGATCTCCGGCAGGAATGTCCCTTGACAATTGGATCAGCTCTGTCAGAACACCTGAGCCGGTTTCCCGGGTTTGAGGCATTGTAACGTCGCCACGTGAAGCCAGCTTCATTAGCTATTGGCTAAGCCAGCCCAAGGTATCATTTACAAACAACAGCAGGCACGTGGGAGTCTGGCATTTCATTACGGTCACGAAGTAAGATAATGTTGGCTAGATCCACCTCGGAAGGTAGTTGAGGAAAACAAAGCTGTCGGATTGGAAGTCCAATTCGACCGCAGCATACGGCCAACTGCGCAGGGGCTAATTAGGGGCCCTATTTATAATTATCGTAACTAGCCTAACCTACGGTTAGAACCTCCTTTTTATACTTATATAAAAATTTATATAGTTTAATTAATCTCTTTATTAATTTATAGTTCGAACTAATTACCCTATAATAGGGATATTAATATTAATTAGTAATTAAATTCTATTATTATAAATTAGTAAAGTATTTTACTATATAAAAGAGACGACTTTTTAATATTATATAAAATAGGAAATTCGTACTAATTAACTTTATAAAAATAAATAAAAAAGGAGGTGATTTTTAAATATTATATAGAATTAAGTAATCGTAGCTTTTTATTATTTATAAAAGGTCGACGTTTACTACGTTAAATTACGTTAATTAATAGAACTACTTAAATAACTAGTTTTTTATTATTATTTTAAATAGCTTTTTTACTAAATAACTTTTTTATAGCCGGCCTATAATTAGAAATTAACTAGTTAAATTAGTAAAAAGAAATACTTATATAATAACTACTTATATAATTAATTAATATAACGAACGAGTTTAATAATATAATATAAAAAAGTATTGCGCAATTTAAAAAGGAAATTTCTAAATATAAATATTCTTAGTTAGTATAGTAGGAACTTATATAAGAATTATAAAACTAAGAGATTTATAATATATAAATAGGTCTATTATTATAAAGATTTTATAAATATAACTTTAAGCCCGTAATCTAAATAACCTCTTTGTAGCTCTTTTAATTACTTTTTAAGTATTATTTTAGAATATAATATAAAAAACGGTTTTATAAAAAAGGAGGGGATCTAGAGGCCTTAATAATATTATATTAAGAGTATTATAAATTTTAGAAATTAACTTAAAAAAAAGGTAGCTATTTTAAAGGAGTTTTATAACCTCTTATTAAAGTTATAATTAACTTAAAAAAAAGCTAAAAAAATAAGGATTTAAAAAAGAAAAAAAAAATCTTTTAGAGGGTTACTAAAGAGCTTTTTTTTTATATTAGCTCTTAGTATAAAATTACTAATTTTAAAAAATTAACTAAGTAATAAAAGGAATTATTAATAAGCGATAATTATTTAATAATAATTAAGCTATAAAAAAGACTATTTAAAAAATATAAAATAGGGTATTAAAAAGTAGTTAAAAAAAAGTTTTTAAAATAATTAACCCTACTTAATACGAGTAACGAAGTAATAAGCACTTTTAATAAGTCCTTTAAGTCCTTAATTTTATAAAAAAGAGGGCTTAATTTTACTAACTATACTTAACTACTTATTTAATTTTTAATAACCTATCTAGCTCTTTTATAAGCTAGTTAGCGTTTATTTTTAACTATTTTTTTAAAATACTACCCTAGAGGAGGTAAGTTAAAAAAGAAAGTAATTTAAAAATTATAAAAAGTACGAGGCTTAAGAAGTTAAAAAAGTACGAAATAATAAAAATTAGTAACTAGTAAAGATCCTAAGACTAATTATTATATTTTTTTATAATAATATAAACGTCTATTACTATTATTAAAAAAGGAACTACTAAAACTTATCCTTTTATATTAAATAAAAAAAAGGATCTTAGTAAGTATAATAGCTAGTAATTTAAAAGGGTAGTAATAATTATTAAAAATAATAAAAACGAGAGTAATAGCGAGGTAGTAAAAAAAAGCGGGAATTACCTAAACTTTAATAAATTTATTAAATAATAAGAATATAAATTTACTATAGCTAGCGCGCGGATTAGACATATTCCTATTAAAATTAAATATATTAATAATTATTAATATAAGTATAAATTAAAATATAACCCTTAGTAAGTTAAAGTAAAAAAAAAGAGGAAAAAACCTAATCCTAAATAAAATCCTAATCCCTTATAAGTAAGTAAATATTAACTTAGATTATTAAAAAATATAAATATATAAGATTATAAATTAGCCTAATAGTGAGTAAATTAATATAGTATTAATCTATTTAACTAAGGTTTATAAAAAAAAGGGGCTATAAGGGTAACCTCTATTTTATAAAATTATAAATAACTTTAGTTACTAACTAAATAAATAGTTTATAAGTATAAGCCTAGGAATTATAAAAGTAGTTAATAAATTCCTTTATAAATAAGGGGTATTATTAACGTAATTATAATCGTAAAAACTATATAAAATCTTAGTAATAACGATTATAAAAAAAGAATTTATATTATAAAACTAGGCATAAGTTAATAAAGTATATAATCGCTTTAATAAGTTTAAAAAAAAGGTAAATAACCTAAATTTCCTTTTTATAATTATTAATAATAATCTATTATTATAAAAGGATATATAAAAGCAAAATATAGTACTAAACGTATAATAATTAATAATTTTACTTATTTTAATCTATAGTTTATTACTATTACTAATACGAAATTCGGTACTAATTAATTAATAAAAAAAAAATAACCTAAAGTTATTAATAATATATAATAACACAGGGATTATATATAAATACTAAAAATATAATAATAAATACGAGGTAATTTACGGATTTTAAAAAGATCTTTTTAAAAAAGAAATTATATTCTAAGGGGAAGTACGAGGTTTTATAAAAAACCTTAATAATATTTTATAACTATTATAAAAAAGTCGGGATTAGAGAATATTAATACTATTTAGTAATTAATATTATACTTATAAATAAAGCCTCTAATTATTATTATAAAGCGGTACGTAATTTTAATTAGAACGACTTTTTTAATATTATTAATATAATTTAAAGCCGCTTTAAAACTTATAATAAAAATCTAGAGCTCCTATTTAAATTACGAATAATTTCTTTTATATTTATAACTAGGATAATAGAGGGTAAATTATAAATAAAAATCCTTAAAGAGCTTATTAATTAAATTAATAAGCTAGTAAAAACCTAGTTAAATAAGAGGATTAATAAGTAAAAAGTTAAATATTTTTATATTATAATCTAGTGTATATTAAAAATAAAAATAACCCTATACTAAGTATTTAAAAACTACGAAACGCTCTATTTAAAGCTAAGATCTAGCTTTAATATTAAAATAAAAATACTATACTAAATATACTTATAAACGTATAACGGCCCTTACTAATAATATTAAATTAACTAAACGTATAATAAAAAAAAAAAAAACTAAGTACGGTAATTATTAATAAAAAGGCCCAGATTTATTAAATAAGTAGAGATTTAACTTATAAGTAGGGTAATAGAAAAAGTAATATTTTATTTATAAAAAAGATAAATATTAATTAAATAACTATTTTAAAAAAGAGCGTATTAAATTATATAAATAGTATAAAAAGTTAAGAATAATAAATAATAAAACTAGCCCTTATTAATTTAGCTAATTCCTTATTATATATAAGAGTAAATCCGGGGTTATAGAACTAAGTAATAATAATTATAGTAGCGGCTTAGAGTATCCGCCCCCTATAAAAAATTCGGAAAATAAAGAAAATCTCGCCCCCTATATTAACAAATTAAATTATAATAAAATTAATAATATTAACTACTTTTTTTTTACCTTATTAATATCTAAAGGATATATAAAACTAAATAAATAAAAAGTAATAAAAGCTTTAAATAAATAAGCTTTTATTTATAAATAGTAAAAGAAAGTCCCTTAGATAATAAATATAGAGATAAATAAAAGGACGAATCTAATAGCACAGAATTCTATTCTCTTAATACTTATAAAAAGATACTACTTTTTTTAATATTTAAAGAGAAAAAACACGGTACTAAGTAATTCTAAGGGTAACTAGAGGGGCCCTTTTTATACTACTTAAATTACTTAAATACTAAGCTTATATAAGCATTTTATATAAGCAAAAAGTATAGCCTAAATAATTTCTATAGGATTATCCTAAATACTAGGATATTATAATAATTAATAAAAAAAAGGGGGTAATTCTAAGTACTATAAAAAATCGTACTAGTAATACTTAATACGTTAATAGCGGGTATTATAAAAATTAGCTTCGGCCTAGGTAAAAAAATCGTTACCTTAAGTATAGTAAAAGTAAAAACGTACTTTAAAATAATAATTTTCTATATTTTACTTATTAATACCCCATTTCTCCTATATTTAAAAAGTATAAATCGACTAAGTATTATATTTAATAATATAAGGAATAGAATCTTTAATAATAAGTATTTTAAAACGGTTAAATAATAATAGGGGTATATATTTATAAAGCTTATTAATAATACGAAGTTAATTAATTACTTAATAAAAAATAAGCTTAGATAATTATATTAAAAATTCGGGTACTTATTAGTTATAAAGTTATATAGCTTCTTAAAATAATTAAGTAATAATAATATCGAAATAGGGGTACTAGAGTAGTTAATAAAAGTATATTATTAATATTAAATAAATACGCAGAGCCTATGTAAATTTAAATTTAAATTACGTAATAAGCTCAACTTTAATTAAAAAATTATTATTAATATTTTTTATTTAAATAGTTAACCGGTCCTATATATAATTAACGAGGCTATATTATTTTAAATAAGGCAATTCCTATAAGATCTATAAATAAAAATAGTATAAATAGCCCTACGAAAATACTAAATTAATATATATTAAGGACTACTAAATAGTATTAAAACCGACGCTAATATAAGTTTTAAATTAATAGAATTTAAGAAAAATGCGATGGCCTATAGTATATAGCTAAAAGTCGTGCTTATAAAAGCGTATTATAATATTAAAAAAATAAAAAGGGTATATTAATAACTAAAAAGGGCGTTTAGAATTATTAAAAAAAAAATCCTAATTCTACTAATAACGAATATTTCTAAATAGTACTTAAGTACTATAATAATATTATAGGGCCTAATAGGCTTATATTAACGCTATTAGTATTTAGAATATATTTAAAAATAACCTTAGCCTCGCTATTATTACTAAATATAAGCTAACGAGCCTAAGTAGTTAAAAAAATAATATAAGCACTGTGCGAAATAAGTATAAAAAAATAAGTTAATAAGGTAATTATTATATATAATAGCCCTAATATAGGGGCTAATTTAAATATATTTTTAAATTTAAATATACGAATATAATACGAAATTACTTAGTAATAAGCTAAGCTATATAAATTAATTTCTATTAATAAGCGGTCTTACGTAATTATAAAAGATCGTAACTAGCTATTTAAAGTATTAATTATAATAGTTAAACTATATTATATAGATCTTATTAAGGTAATTTCTAATTTATAAAAAAAAGAAAAGCTAAAAGAAATAATATAACCCGCGGTAGAGGTATAAAGAATTATTTTTAATAAAATCGTTATAATAATATTAATAAATAACGAGAAAAAAGAAATTACTAAAAGGGTACTAATATTATTAATAAGACGTTATAAAAAACTACGATAGTAAGCCCTAATATAATAATTTATTACTAGCGACGAGGTATTTAATACTTATTATATAATAAAAAAAAAAGCTAATTTCGAACTAGTAATTAAACTATATAAAACAAGTATTATTATAATTATTAAAAAACTATATAAAGGATTAAATCTTATTAAAATAAATACTTTGCGCAATCGAGGGGTTTATTAATTTATTTTTTATAACCCTAAGAAATATAAAAGTCTCTATATATTTAAATTATAAATAGTATATAAAATTAAAAAAAAAAAAAACACCCTAACTATATAAGAAATCTAAGTATATAATTTAAGAATATAGTAATATTAAAAAAGTAACGCTACTTACCTAATTACCTATAGTATAGCGCTATAACTAACGATTAATAATAGTACTAATAGTATTATTACGAAAAAAGGGATACGAAATTTAAAGCCGTAATATTACTTAGGCCTATACTTAATTAGCTATAGGGCTTATAAAAAAAATCCTAGCCTACTTATTAAAAAGAATAACTAATAAGTACCTAAAAAATACGATTATTAAAATACTTAAACTACTATATAGGCTCGTAAAATCGAGTACTTATTAATAGGCTATATATTACGATTTTTATATTAATTAATTATTAATAATTATATTTACGTATAACCCGTACTTACTAATCTTTAAGTATAAAAGTAACTAATTTAGGATTATTAAAATATAAATTAATAATATATTAAGCCTATTTAATATTAATTTTATAAAAAAAAAGGATAAAGAGCTTTAAAAAGCAGGCTTTATAACTAAGCTAAAAAAAGTTTTTATAATAAATAACTTATTAATATTTAATAATAGGATTCTTATAATTAAAAAGAAAACCGTTGTTTTTTAATAAAAGGGGTAGAGTAAAAAAATTACCCTCGTTAACCTAAATATAATTAATATTAAGAAGTAATATAAAGCTAAGCTTATATAAGGAGTATATATTATAAATATATACTAACTTAAAGTAACCTTTAATTATACTAAAGTAGTATAAGCTATAAAACTAAATAAATAAGATATTAAAGTACTTAATAAGTAGCTTAAGTAGTAGTAAATAAATCTTAATTAAGGCCTCGTTTATTACTTAATTAACCTCGTTATTAATAAACTCTACGTTTTTATTAATAGGTTATTTATAAATAATAATAACCTTATTTTATAATTAAAGTATATTATTATCCTAATTAATAAGAGTATAAGTAAGAGCGAATTTATTATATATAATAATATAATTTACTACTCGTTAACTAAAAATAAGTAAGTAATAAGAAGTATATTAGTATTAAAAGTCTATAATATAGTTAACGGCGTTAACCTTATTTATATAATTTTAATAATACTAAAGAAAATTATTAATTAACTTAACTTTTTATTAATCCTAACGGTTATTTATACTAATTCCTACTTATTATATAAATACCTTATTAAATTAAAAACGACGAAAGAAAAAAAGCTTATAATTAATATTATAGCTCTTAAGTAATTATATAAAAAGTACGAGATCTTTAAAATTTATTAAATTAATAATAATAATAACCTCGCTAATGTTTTTATAAAAGTAATACTTAATAAGGGGTTAGAATAATTCGTAAGTAATAAAAAAGTTAATATATAAATAAAGGAATAGGTTATATAAAAAAAATAAAAAAAAAGGAGAAAAGGAGATAATTTAATAAAAGGGCCCGAGGTTAAATTATATTTCTAATTATAATAAGTAAATTAATAAAAAAAAAAAGTTAATATTAAATTAAAAATTTAATTTAATTACGGTATATAGCTAACTATATAGGGGCTAATTAGGGGCCTTATTTATAATTATCGTAGCTAGCTTAACTTATAATTAGAACCTCCTTTTTATACTTATATAAAAATTTATATAGTTCAATTAATCTCTTTATTAACCTACGGTTCGAACTAACTACCCTGTAATAGGGATACTAACAAAAGCGCTTATTTGGTAACCTGACTATCCCCGGAGACTGCCAATGCATGAACATCAGACGTGGCACGGGCAAGAGTAATCTGCATCTCGCCAAAGATGCTCCTTCCCATTTGAAATAAAGAAATGTCCTCTGTGGACAGTCGTAACTAAGGCCACCCCAGGCTTTGCGGATTGTGAGGTTGTCAGCGGCGTCGTTCTCGGGCCGAAGGCCACCGGCTCGGAATAATTTTGGGACATACGGATTGTCTTATCTCTACGTCTCAATCAAGGTCAAAGAGCACCTGGTTGGAGTTGAGGTACTTCCGTCAGCTGTAAGCCATGTCTGTGGTGTTGACGATGGTACCTTAGCTCGTGTTGCTCAGCAACTACCTTACTTTGCCTTATGGCATGAGACTCAAGTACGACCAACGCGCAACTACAACTGGACATGTCTATACGTAAACCATGAACTAGAGAAGGAAACACAAGTCTCAAGAACTAGTTACTCGAGCCTTTGGATCTTATTAACTACGTAATTCCTCTGTGATGTTCCCCTGGCCCTCTCCTCGCCCCATGGTTGACCTATTGAGGAAGCCTTGTTTAGGCATTCCGACCTGGGCGCTTGTCAGCCAGGCAAGAGCAAAACTACAGCGCTTTACTCTTGATAAAAATGAGTAAACATCCTGAGAGATCCCTATACGCATCAGAAAAGATCCACCAATGTCAGATAAGCGAGAGATCAATTTGAGGCAGGTGAAGGGCGAGGGGCGGTGGTGATACTTTACTCACCTGGCCTTGTTTGAGGACACATATGATATATCGAACAATAGACCAACCAGAGGTTCTCATTAATTAGTGACTAAGATGATGGCAAGGCTAGCGTGCTTTGTGAGGCCATTCAGAGGTGGTTGCCAGCCTCACCCCCAATATTCCACCCAGTCACGTGTGCCCCTGAATAACCTCACCTTCTCGATCCCTCGATGCGTATTCCATCTCACCACTGACTCACATACTTCAGATCGCTCCTGCCTCATTCTTTCTTTCTTCTTCTTGCCTGAATAGAAAGGATCACAAAAGCTAGCCCTACCCACGGAAAATCTCTTGCCCTGCCCACCCACTGCCTTTCGACCGCCCACCTCTTCCACTCAGTCCTTTCTCGCTCATCCTCACACTCCCACTTTCTTCTCTTTTTCTCACACAAACCACACACTTTCTTCTTCACAAACAACTTTCACACTCACATTCACAAGCAAACAACAAAGCAATCCATCACTTCCAACCAACAAATCATCACCAACCAAGAATTCCAATTCTTCACTCATCTCAGTCACGATGAAGGTTCGTTTGTGATCTATTTCTGCTTCTTCCCGTACCTCGTATCCCCCCAAAAATATAATATTGGCGTTCTGGAAGCTCACAAATATTCCGCTTCCAGTCTTACGTTGCCATCACCGCCGCTGGCGCCATCGTCGGTGCTGCCGTCAACGGTATGCCCGTTCTGGACAACCAGGCTGCTGTCAACGGCCTTGGCGCTCAGATTCCCGCCCAGGCTGGCATCGCTGGCTTCAAGCACGACATTCGCAAGGGTCTTGGCTTCAACGCTTCCAAGCCCATCATGAGCATCAGCTCCGAGGCCTTGGTCGTTCACCAGACCACCACCATGGCCGACTACAAGCAGCCCATGGCTACTGAGGTCAACAAGTGCACCACTTTCCCGATCAGCGAGCCCGCTCTTGGACTCACTGGCATCATGGAGATGTGTGCTCCCATGAAGACGACTCTCAACATGGACATTGGAACCAAGACCACTCTCGAGCAGGTCAACGCTCCCATTGTCACTGCTCCTCACATTACCTCCGCTCTCTCCATCGAGATTGCCACCGCTGCTCCTGTCGAGCAGTCTACGACCATGGAGATCCACGAGCGCGTCTCCAGCTGGTGCGTCACCGCGACTAGAACCGATGGCTCCAAGCCCTACATCTGCACCGCTGGTGTGGACAATTACCCTCGTCCCCCTGGCACTGCCACCTTCATCTACACTCCCTTCTCTGGTCCTACCCCCACTACCCCCTCCTTCTTCCTCACTACCTTCAGCGAGGATCCTGCGATGCCCTCGATCGCTCCCGACTACACTCCCTTCGCTACTCCTACCACTTCGGAGCCCAGCTTCTTCCTCACTACCTTCAGCGAGGATCCCGAGATGGTCGCCGCTGCTTCTACCTCGACTCCTCTTACCACCTCGTCCACTGAGTATAGCATCATCGGCGCCCCGATTGTTACTCGTGCCACCACTGTCGAGCCCGTCATCACTGAGACTCAGACTGTCTTCGTTACGGCCTCGGCTTAGGTCTCATGACACCTCTACACTCATGTGATCTCAGCATCTTGAGAAGTTTGGGAAGGAACCTGGATCGGTGGATTTTGGGCATACTTGTGGAGGATTCATTTTCATTCATGGGAACACTTGGGATTCAAGACGGACTGGGTTTGAGAACAGGCATCAAGGAGGATTCAGGTCTATGGGTCATTCATTCTTCATTGTGCTTCAGCTTCGACGAGCATCAGGTTTTCGTTCGTCGCTGGCAGCTAAAGGCTGCTCATCCAGTGTGACAAAGAATACACTGGCATTACAAACAATCGTCTTTCTCATTCTCTTTGTCAATTTGTCTGACCTGTGATGTCTTTCTGTCTGGGTTTTTTGTTTACCTCTACCACCTACACCGCCCTAAAGGCTCCATGGTAATGAATTCCTTGAGGGAAGTCACGATGATCCCTTTGGTATTTTCTCTTTTCTTATTTTTTGATCTAGTGCTTCACATGTGTGCCATTGCAGGAGACCTCGTCATTTCTTTAATTTCCCCTTGGCTTCAATCCCCTCAGTGTCTTCAAGGTCGAGGATGTGTTCAACACCTGCCTCAACAGCTCTGGATAGTCCCACCCCAGCGCCTCAGCTGCCAAAAGCGTCAGACTCGCCTGGTCATCCCGCCCAGGCCGTCCAGGGCCGGTCATGTTCTACATTGATGGCTTGTTAAAAGTCTTTCGAATAACATACATAATCGCAAAGACAAGCTTACCGGCTTCATGTTTACGTCGAATAGAGCAAAGTCGGATCCAGGCCTCTCAGAAAATCGCCGCACATCGATACGAATGGGGGCTGCGACGCCCAGTGCCCTCGCTGCTGCCTCACACTCCCTCGAGATCCGTCCATACGCAGGGTCCTCCTCCTCCTTTGCCGTTATCACTCTCGAGTTGGCAGTGACCGCTACCACGCCGTTGTAGGGAGCGATCCCGTCTTGATGATTGAAGCGTGTGACGATGGGCAAGGACCAGTAGTCTTTTTTCTCCCCATTCGGCGGCATCACGGTTATGGTGGCTTCTTCGCCAGAGAGGTATTCCTCCAGCATGATGCTCGGCGACTCTTGGAAGAGGACTTTGGTGTGGGCAATGAGATCCTCGATATTTTGGCAGACTCGAACGCCGTGACTTCCCCGTCCGCGAATGGGTTTTGCGACGATCGGGAACGGCAATTGGAGCTGCTCAATCTTTGTTGCTACTGCTGGGTCGGAGTGGATCGTCCAGGAGCGAGGCATCGTAAAGCCACCGATCCGGCGAAGCAAATCATTCACATATTCCTTGTCATCGTACTTTTCAACAACAAGAGGCCCATGCCCGACCGCTTTGAGTGTATCCTGGACACTCCCGAGGGACGTGGAAGTTTGTAGTGGGTGAGATGCGAATAAGATTGTGTTGGCCCAGAGATGAGTTGCTCCCTTCTTGATGGCGTCTAGAATCCCCTCTTCGGTATCCGGAAAGCACCACTCGGTATCTTTCTCTGGCGAGGGCGTCGAAACTGGAGTAACCGCATTGAAAGACTTGCTGCCTTGAAGGTTGAAGGCGATATCGGCTCCTGAGTCGCGGTATCCTAAGATCTGTTAGTTGAAGTTGGGGCAAGCATGTTTACGAGATAAGACTGACCACCAGGCTTCATCGGCTTGCGCACCCCATTGATGATAGGAGGATCTATGGCTTGGTAGAGCACAGCGACTCTTTTCGACTCCATGTTATGTGAGTCTATCGATGAGTTCCGGGGTGAGGTGATGGCAAACAGCCTACGAGAGTTGGCGTTGAGGGTGCGGGGTAAATGAGTCGCGATCCTGGATGGAAGTCTGACTCTCAAGGGCCTGCCAACCGCGCTCATCATTCAAAGTACTGGGTCGCCTCTCTCAGCGCGGTAGTTGATATGCTGAAGTTGATGTACAATGGGATTGGGGCTCTTGCCAGTGTTAGGTATTGATGATGTGAAGTTGTGGACGGAGTAGTCCGTCGGATTAGTCCGTCCGCATTATTTCCGTCCGGAAGTCGGCATTGCCAATATGGGGTCTGGCGACGCAGCAGACTGCCATTGAAGATCACCCCATCATCTATTACTGGCCAAACATATCCCATAGACTAGGGAAGAGCTCATCAATGTCAGGCACGCTTGTCGACACGAACTCTTGAAGCTCGGGCATATCGACTGGCTGCTCGGAGAATTCTGCGCTCGATGTGGACGTAGCTAGCTTCTCAATGACCTCGGAATACTGCGCAATGCACAAGTCTCCCACGTCCCAGGCTTTTTGGCGATGAATTTGCAGCGCATTGATGAGATCGCGTGCCAGCTTCAGCGACATACTTTGCGCCAGTCCGCTGACGGTGTTCTCTGTTTCTAAAGCGCAGCGGAGGAGGAACTTGGTGGTGGACGTGAATGCAAAGGTGAGAAGCGGGAGCCAGTAGTCGCCAAGCTGAGGATCTTTAAGTTCTTGAACCAGAAGCACAATCTCCTCGGCCGCCCGTCGTACTTCAAGATAGCAACGCATGGGGATCGAAGACGTGTGGTCGGCGTTGGCTGCCTTCTCGGCGTCGAGTTCCCACTTCCGAAGCAATAGCCTGATGTAGAGATACGCCAGACGTAGGTTCGCTGAACCTGGTATGTCGAGACTCTCGCCCCCGCGGATGATCCTCCGCCTTATGTTGTTATCCAGTGAGTCTTCCCACTGCGTGAGTAAGACCTCCAGGTCCCAAGGACCGGTAGTTGAGGTCTTTTCTAGGTCATATATGCGCTCCAGATATCTGTCGAGGAAACGGGACAGAGCGACGAATGCCAAGTACACAGACGTTGCCTCGTGGTCGACAGGGTTTGGTGCCGAGCCGCATAGCTGCTCTACCGTAGGAAGAGCGACATCGTGCTGGCCGCTCCTGAGCTGCGGCGGCGTGCCGTACGCCAGACTCGACCTGGGTAATCGTTAGCCCCAGCGAATTACTCCTTTGTAATGTGCTTGCACATACCACTTATCATACACAAAGATGGCCCACCAGATCTTTGTTCGCAGGAGCTTCTCGGCTTCTGGAATATCCCAATCGGAAGAGTCTCTGTTTAAGCCGAGTGAGTGAGCTAGAGAGATAGCGGAACCAAGCTGAAGGCCGTTGCCGATAATCGAAGTCAATGGCCGACCGGCGATATTGAGAAGGATGGCCAGCAAAGTCGAGATGCCTGGGGAAAGGTGCATTTCCGAGTAAAGGGCATCGTTGGCCTGATTCCAAATAAACCTGGTATCGGGCCGGTGTTGAGTGACGAGTTCAGGGGACTGCGCCCAGTAGGTCATTGTATGCGCATAGAGTGAGGCCAATAAGGCCGGCGATATGTGCCTCCTGTCCTCGGCGAACCGTTTCTCAAAGGACTGTCTATCCAACAAGGGGAAACAACGGTTGGGCTTTTCAAAGAAGCTAGGAATGCAAGTCAGGTCGCGACACGCATCAGTAGAAGCTGACTGCGACTTACAGCTGGACAACATCGGGTAGCATTGGCTCAAGAAGTTTCTCAATCATCTGGCATTTCAAGAAGGCTGGGTTGCGGTCGTCAGGAAGACCGATAGGCTGCTTCCTCACCGTGGTAAAGACAACGGGTTTCCTCGAGCCACCTCCGTGCTCTTGCCGTGGGCTCGTCACCGATATCCTACCCCGGTTCAAACCAGACGAATCATTAGACAAGTACGTGGACAAGACTTGAGTATCTTCAATGTCTGCTGGTCCGACAATGTGTGCCTCATCCTCGCCGCCATCGCCAATGGGCTCAGGGTACCGCTTGTTCTGGGGTGAGAATATGGGAGGATGGCCATCTGAGGACTTTGACACACGCCGGTCTGCCTCGGCCAACGTAAGCTGGTTCGTCTGGTCATTGTACTGAGGCTCCGAGGAGAACGTCGGAGCCGGGGGCTGAGGTGGCGGGGACGGGCGGTGGCCCAGGTCCTTTGATGTACGTGCTTGGGCGTTTCTCCAAGCAGACTTCGGCCGCGGCGAAGCTCCACCAGGAGCCGGTGGGAACTCGCATTGTGTTCCGTGAGCTCGGCAAGTCAAGCATGTTCCTACATTTTTGTCGACATTACACCGAGACTTGCGCTTCCGGCAGGCCAGGCACGCCGGGCGAAGGTGGGAGCGGTAGGGGCGCTCCGAGGGCAAGGAGCCGCTGTCAGCCTCGGACGCCATAGTTCTGATGTTCGAGGTGTCTCTCTGGTGATATCGAGGCAAAGTCGTTGCATAGTCTGCCGAATTGGCCGTGGCTGTTGATGTTATTCATCCTTATCTCGAGGGGTTCGTGGTGTAAATGGCCGTTTCCCGCGGTGAACCTAACTTGGAGGTTTCCCGAGGAGACGTCTAGGATTATCTAATCGATAAGGCCCATAATCAAGATGACATAATCCCATATCGATAACGTACCTCGTCAAATCGAGACAGTGACTTTCTCCTGCCTTCAGGCCACTAGCTACTCTTTCCTGTGTGTAATTGAGGCATCAACTTCTCATCTACCACTCCAACAGCCAACCTCATCGCTCACCATGTTCTTCCGCATACACATGCAACAAGTGATTCCGCTTCGCCGATTGCCTCGAGCGGACAAGTCGTCCAAATTTAGACAAGACACTTTGGAAGCTCGCATCAATGATGGGCCGAGAAGCGACACTATATCCCAATCAGCAGCTTTGTCACCTTCGAAGGCGCTGAGAAGGAGGAGAGCCAAGCTGTAATGGACCAATTCAACAGACCGGCGTGCTGTCATGCCTCCCCACGCACCGAGAAACATCTCGATCTCGATGCCCCAGCATTCTCTCATTCATCACGAAATGCGACTAGACTGCGACCTGTGAAATGGTACCAGCGCGGCCTCGAAGTATGCTGTCCACGATGTAACCGCAACGCTTAGGCAGGATGTAGCGTGCACTACTCCGTACCGAGTAGGGACTCGATGTCTACAGAAGCGCGGACCAGAGGCGTTCTCTTCGATGCTGGATACCACCTCCGGGAATTCCCTCTGACCGATGTTCAAAAAGAGTCCAAAATTGCCTTATTCGTCGAATCAACGCGAAGAGCCTCGTCGCATACGTGGTCCAAGAGCACCATGTCTTGGTGGTTGCTGCAGTTGCAAACCTGAAGATGTGGATGGCCTCTCCTACCTGGTTGATTTCGGGCGAGCATCCATTCAGATGTCTTGACAAACGGGACACGGTCACTCCGAATCTATCAAGGCCATCCCTGGACATGACACCCAGATGGACCATCTCCTCGCCGGCATGGTAATCCCTCCTGTCATCTCTCTTCTCTCCAACCTGCACCAGAGGGCCGCCAGGCATCGAGGCATCATTTGAACTGCAGCAACGCCGGGCCACGACCACTTATGCAGTATTGATGCATCACCGAGAGCAAGTTTGGAATCAACGGCTTGAAGTCGAGCCTGCATTGTGTCGCATCCTGAGCATTAGGTGTGCAGTATCATCACGGTCGCAAAGGGTAGTTGCCGTGATGCCAGGCTGGGATGCGTTTGTGGCACCGCATATCGCCAGTCCACGTCCACCTTTCTACGATACGCAGGGAATCGACGTCTGAAAGCGCGAGTGAGACAGAGAACGGACGAAGACTGTTGACTGAACACTTGTCTTTCGGTTGCAAATGTCGTGGAGTATTCTACTCCCACCGACACGCCCTTCTAATCACGGAACGAATCCCAGCCCACAGCACGGGCATCGAACTGAATATTCCGTAATTGGCTGACTACTTCTCAAGCCTGGACGCAGTCGTGCCATTCTACCAGTCACGACTCACGAGCCGATGGTAAAATTTCCCTTGGGGGACTTTTGCTCGATACTACTCGTGCCAATGATCTTTTGGCTGCAGGAATACGAGTGACCAGGCCGTCGAAATCGTGGTGCGGGAAGACCTGGTCGGATTTTTGGGAGAATTAGGGATGCATCTCCATGAGGATCTGAAACGTCCACCAGGACTGTACGGTTACATTTGTGATCTTTACCACCGAGGCTCAGCAGCTAGCGCTGAAATCACTGCATACTTTGTACAGGTTGCAGCCTTTACCAATACACTGGATTCTGATCTCGACGCACGAAATCGAAGTTGGGCCCAATTGAGCAGTCTCTCCGGCTTTGGACGCTGGAGGAACGGAGTCGTCTCCAGAATCCCGCTGCCGATCACGATCGTCAAGGAGCAAGTCGACTGGGGCAGAAAGATGTGCGATGCAGCTTCTTCAGCAGGTGAGTGAGTAGTCAGCACCATGAGCCGTCTTTATGCGCACATGCTAAAAGACTAGCAGTCAAGGAACGAACACGATAGCGGCATCAAATAAGGTGTTCATCTCCTGGATATCTTACCTGCAGGCAGTAGCGACACATGGCGCATTTAAAATACCTCGAGGGTTGACGCGTCGGCAGCTTACACAGTAGAGATTTCCATCTCCAGCCGGGTCGCAGCCAGCATAAAGAGGAAATAGGACCGAGGCGAAGCAAGATCGGGGATCGGCCGCGATGGAGTCAATATCCACTCAACGTATCCATAAGCCGACGGATCGCCGTGGGGCCCTGAACAATAGTCCGCATGCTGAAGCTCTTTTCCCTCAGCTTTTCCCTGCCTTTTCGCAACCACAGGTCGAGCATGAATCCTGCAAAATCGGCTTCGTGTCCACCAAGGAACCCCATGACTCCAGACGAGCGCATGGGTCAGTTGTTCGCTGCTGCCGCGCTGAAAGCCAGGCTGACGAGAGCTTTCACGCGCGGGCGAGAGTGAGACATGTCATCTGTGCTGTCGCCTTTTGCCGTTCACCAATGAACGCAACCGGGAGTTGCCATATCTTGCCGTCTCCCAGCGAGAACGAGGGAGGATGCAAAGAAACTTCCGCGCTCGGGCAGAATATGCTGAAGAATAAGGGCAACAAGGTGGGAGAGGAAACACCCAAGGCTTGGTGTGTTTGTCCATTTCCAGGCTTGCCAGGACATGATTAGTTTCTCTTCAATGAGATGATCAGATGGCTGCGGCAACCTTCAAAGTTCTATCAACCACGCGGGGTCTAGACCAATGAAAGGCAGAAATTGGCTTCTTGATGCTGTGCCCCCTCCGTCATACTCCAACGTCTCATCGACGTGAATCAGAAACTCACCTTCCCAGCCCCCGTCATCCTCGGTGGAGAGAAAAGGGATTCCAAGGAAGCATTTGTCGAAGCATCCAAGGCAACACCAGGAAGATGTGGCCAGCAGGCTGCGGCACAGGTCCGATTCGGGCCTAGGACAGGACGGCTTCCAGGATGGTGGAGAAGCTCAAGATTACAATTGTCGCGAGTCGTACCCTGCTGCGACGAATGGGAAGGGAAGCCAGTGCCCGATCGCCTCGAGGGCCGCAGCATGACGACAAGGCTACCCCATGTCCATCTCAAACTCTCTTTCCACGATCATTCTAGAACGCGACGTTTCATACGAGCTGAACTAAGAGGCCCCCTTCGTGTCCTTCGTGTCCTTTGTGTGGCTGTTCAACGTCGTTGAGAAGGGGG
>MOOC01000226.1:0-67993 GCA_023376865.1 Colletotrichum filicis
ATCGACTAAGTATTATTTTTAATAATACGAGGAATAGAGTATTTAGTAATAAGTATTTTAAAATAGTTAAACGATAATAGGGGTATACGTTTATAAGGCTTATTAACGATACGAAGTTAATTAATTATTTAATAGAAAATAAGCTTAAATAATTATATTAAAGATTTAAGTACCTATCGATTATAAAGCTATATAGCTTTTTAAAGTAATTAGGTAATAATAATATTAAAATAGGGGCGCTAGAGTAGTTAACGAAAGTATATTATTAATATTAAATAAATATACAGAGCCTATATAAATTTAAATTTAAATTACGTAATAAGCTTAACTTTAATTAAGAAATCGTCGTCGATATTTTTTATTTAAATAGTTAACCGGTCCTATATATAATTAACGAGGCTATATTATTTTAAGTAGGGCAATTTTTATAGGATTTATAAGTAAAAATAGTATAAGTAACCTTACGAAAATACTAAATTAATATATACTAAGGACCGCTAGATAGTATTAGAACCGACGTTAGTACGAGTTTTAAGTTAATAGAATTTAAAGAAAATACGAAGGCCTATAGTATATAATTAAAAGTCGTACCTATAGAAGCGTACTATAGTATTAGAAAAGTAGAAAGGGTATATTAGTAATTAAAAAGGGCGTTTAGAATTATTAAAAAAAAAATCCTAATTTTACTAAGAACGAATACTTTTAAATAGTACTTAAATATTATAATAATACTATAAGGCTTAATAGGCTTATATTAATATTATTAATATTTAGAGTATATTTAAAAACGACCTTAGCCTCGCTACTATTACTAAACATAAGCTAATGAGCTTAAGTAGTTAAAAAAGTAATACGGGTACTATATAAAGTAAGTATAAGAAAGTAAGTTAATAAAGTAATTATTATATATAATAAACCTAATATAGGGGCTAATTTAAATATACCCCTAAATTTAAATATACGAGTTTAATATAAAATTACTTAGTAATAGGCTAGGCTATATAAATTAATTTCTATTAACGAGCGCTCTTACGTAGTTATAAAAAATTATAACTAGCTACTTAAAGTATTTATTACCGTAGTTAAACTATATTATATAGATCTTATAAAAGTAATTTCTAACTTATAAAAAGAAGAAGAGCTAGGGGAAACTATATAACCCGTAATAAAAGTATAAGAAATTATTTTTAATAAAATCGTCGTAGTAATATTAATAAATAATAAGGAAAAGGAAATTACTAAAAGGGTACTAATATTACTAACGAGACGTCGTAATCTTTTATAATATTAAGCCCTAACGCAGTAATTTATTACTAATAATAAGGTAATCAATACTTTTTATATAGTAAAAAAAAAAGCCGATTACGAGCTAGTAATTAAACTACGTAAGGAAGGTATTATTAAAACTATTAAAAAGCTATATAAGGGATTAGATCTTATTAAAATAAATACTCTACGCAATTAAAGGGTCTATTAATTTATCTTTTATAACCCCGAGAAATATAAAAGCCTTTATATATTTAAATTATAAATAGTACGTAAAATTAAAAAAAAAAGAACACCCTAACTATATAAAAAATCTAAATATATAATTTAAGGATATAGTAACGTTAAAAAAGCGACGCTACTTATTTAATTACTTATAGTATAGCGCTATAGCTAACGATTAATAATAGTACTAATAATATTACTACGGAAGAAGGGATACGAGATTTAGAGCTATAATATTACTTAGGCTTATATTTAATTAGCTATAGGGTTTATAAAAGAAATCCTAGCCTACTTACTAAAAAAAATAGTTAGTAAGTACTTAAAAAGTATAATTATTAAAGTACTTAAATTACTATACGGGCTTATAGAATCGGGTACTTATTAATAAGCTATATACTACGATTTTTATATTAATTAATTATTAATAATTATATTTACGTACGACCCGTGCTTATTAGTTTCTAAATATAAAAGCGACTAATTTAAAATCGTTAGAATATAAACTAATAATATATTAAGCCTATTTAATATTAATTTTATAAAAAAAGAGGATAAGGAGCTCTAAAAAGCGGGCTTTATAATAAAGCTAAAAGAGGTCCTTATAATAAATAACTTATTAATATTTAACGGTAGGATTTTTATAATTAAAGGGGAAACTATTATTTTTTAATAAAAGGAGTAAAATAAGAAAATTACCCTTATTAACTTAAATATAATTAATATTAAAAAGCGGTATAAGGCTAAGCTCGCGCGAGGGGTATATATTATAAATATATATTAGCCCGAGACGATTTTTAATTATATTAAAGTAATATAAGCTATAGAACTAAATAAATAAAATATTAAAGTACTTAATAAGCAACTTAAGTAATAATAAACGAATCTCGATCGAGGCCTAGTTTATTACCTAATTAACTTTATTATTAATAAGCTCTACGTTTTTATTAATAAATTATTTATAAATAACGACGACCTTATTTTATAATTAGGGTATATTATTATCCTAGTTAACGAAAGTATAAGTAAGAGCGAATTTACTATATATAATAATATAGTTTATTACTTATTAATTAAAAATAAATAAATAACGAGAAGTATATTAGTATTAAAAGTTTATAGTATAATTAACGGCGTTAACCTTACTTATATAATTTTAATAACGCTAAAGAAGATTATTAATTAACTTAACCTTTTACTAATCCTAACGGTTATTTATATTAATTCTTATTTACTATATAAATACCTCGTTAAATTAAGAATAACGAAAGAAAAGAAGCTTATAATTAATATTATAGCCCTTAAGTAATCGTATAAAAAGCGCGAGATCCTTAAGATTTATTAAATTAATAGTAATAATAACCTTATTAACGCTTTTATAAAAATAAAACTTAATAAGGGGTTAAAGTAATTCGTAAATAATAAAAAAGTTAATATATAAATAAAAAAATAGGTTATATAAAAAAAGTAAAAAAAAGGGAGAAAAAGAGATAACTTAATAAACGGGCCCGAGGTTAAATTATACCTCTAACTATAATAAGTAAATTAATAAAAAAAAAAAAAAGTTAGTATTAGATTAGAAATCTAATTTAACCACGGTATATAACTAACTATATAGGGGCTAATTAGGGGCCCTATTTATAATTATTATAGCTAACTTAACTTACGGTTAGAACCTCTTTTTTATACTTACGCAGAAATTTATATAGTTTAATTAATCTCTTCGTTAACCCACGGTTCGAACTAACTACCCTATAATAGGGATACTAACACGGTCTGCTTAATTACGCTCGGGTTGTCGTCATCCTGAAAATGACGGTAGTTGAAGGGTATCCTCAAGCAGTTGAGACCCAGTTGTGCGTACAAGGCGGCGTCAGCCTCTGTGAAAAAATGGTGGATGAGACGGTTGAAGAAGAAGTCGGCTTTTTCCTTGCCTAGTACTTCTTCCAAGGCAACGCGATGTTCGTGCTCGTGACCGGCGTACCCGGTGATGAAGTTCTCCATGTTGAGCATGCCACCGAGGCCAGCGCCCTTGAGGATGACTTCATTGTCATTCTCGTCGACAATCTTAGTTCCCTTGACGCGAAGCATCGTGAGAGGGGGGTTAGATGTGGCGGCCGACATTATGAGCGGATGTGAGGTTCTGGGTTTGGGGATGTGATGTTGCTGATTGTCGGTCTTTCTGAGGACGGTTCTTTATACCCATCAGCATCGTGACCAAGACTACATAGTGGACCGATTTGATAAGTATGGCCCAATCATGAAATCGGATCGAGGCTCTGTTCTGCTCTCATCGCGCATGGCTAAGTGAGCGTCCGGCTGCCCCCCTCACCGTCCTAAGAGCGACACTCCGCGAAGATGGGTTGATGTGGGGCTTGCCTTAAAACATATTCTCCATCAATCCCGCATGTGAATCAGCCCGACTGGACCAACTAGAGTCTGGGGTACAGCGATTTGCGCATGAGGTGGAGCTAGACTCTGACCGATTAGGCGCCAGGAGCTGCCGATTGACATTCGTGGGAGTCTTCGCTCTATGTCGACCAAGTGACAACATGACTTTCCCACAACATTTCCCGGTTCCACGTTGTGTCAAGCGGAGTATCGATCGAGTTGCATTTAGCCTGAGTGAATCGATGTAGTATTGTCGGTAGTCAGCTCCAAGACCCTTGATGGACAAAGACCAAGACACCCGACAAATAGCCTCGACTAAACCCGTAAACGATAAGCCGATGGGGATGGTGCCGAGATCATCCCACATGCCTTGTCCAAGACGCGACGAACAAGCTCCATCTCGCGCGTTTCGCACTCCCAAAATGCAAGTAGATCAACCACCTCTCCTACGGCGCCATACCAATCATTTGGTAGGGAATGTCCACCTTCAGTACCGCTAGACTGGGTGAGCAATGCTGCCGCAACCAACACCAGAGCGCTTCGAGAGCAGGATCGCATCATGGGCAGCGTCCCATGATGGCGATGTCTGTACCCTAGACGATTAATGGCGAGTCGATAAGCATGATTTTCGAGACCTTTTTGAGCCAACAATTCCACACTTGGAGTAAGAACCTCGCCAGCGAACTCGGGGTTCGCCCCAAGTGCATCGAGGAAAGCGGTAGTAAATGGCCAGTATATCACCTCATAAAGGTTCACCGCGTGACCTCGGAGCACGAATCTGCACACATCATCCTCTTCCGGAGGCTCGGCGAATGAGAGACTGGAAGGAAGCGAGCTTATCCACTCTTGTGCTTGCTCCTCGTACTGCGGCACTGCCGCGGCCATTGCCGCGAGGTATGCTTGGCGCGTGGGATGTTCTTTCTGAAGGCCCACCATCTCGGCACTAATCCGAGAGGCAAGCCTTCTGAGAGAGATTTCGGCCAAGTAGAAGTACCATGATGTTCTCTCGCGAGCCAGACGCGGATCCGTTGCCGCCTCAACTTCTGCCCTAGGCGCTGGCGGCGTCGGGAAGAAGGGCGGGTAAAATGCCAATTCCTGATCGCTGAGTGAGAAGTCTGGGAGGTAGAGATCCCCTCGCATCTCTCGCTCGGATTTCCATGAGGACCAGTAAACAGCCTGCTGCAGAGTGTCGATGGAATAATTCCGTGACTCGTCGCCCGACTCAACGTTTCTATGGTAGCGCTGCTGAGCCTCGGGGGTAAGAAACGAAAATTGCTGACAGCTAGCTAGCGCCTGCACGAAGTACCTCCACGCCTTGACAGGCTGAAAAACGCACATCATGTAGACCCCTGAAAGAAACAGACATTGAGCCGCAATAATGTCATCCGACGACAGTAAAATTCCTAGTCGCTTCTGCGCGGCTTGGAAGAAAGCTTGAGCATCGCTGTGGGCTGCGGAGCCCAGCATCGTCTCCTGGCTGGGCCCAAAAGGTGTGGCTAGAGAGCCTAATGCGCAGATCAGGAGAGAAAGGCAGGACTCAGCCGACCAGTTGATCCCTTCAAGTACGGTATGTGAGACCATTTTTCGCGTTGCTGTCTCGTCGAGAATCGGATTCTTGACATGGACGTAGCTGAAGAAACTATCGAGCAAGTCGTTGATTCGTCGGGGCTCAAGGTCGAGAGCGCCGATGAGGGACATTGGAGAATTCGCAGCTATCGAGATATGATCAACATGCAGAGTCATGTCTCCAGCATCAATGCCGTGGCTAATCTCCTCAAAGATGGCCCATGACAGGACATGTTCTGGCCTCGGAGGGAGGATCATCCCCATCTGGATAAGAGGCCCCACAGGAGGTGCTTCTATTGTCCGGTGCTCGACAGGGGCCTCGACCACTCGCGTTTTGTTGCTCGGTAGTCCATCAACTGTCACCGATCTCATCATCTCTTCCAGATCATCGAGTCTTTCTGTTGGATTACGAGGCAGAAAAGGGCCCTATTAGGCAGTTAGGTAGGGGTGGTAGGTAGGCAGTCTGGGCCCGTGCAGACGGACCCTTCCACCTACTTACACCCACAGAGGGATCGCGGGCTCTGCCCACAAACTTCCCCTCCAACACACATACGAGCAATAGACCTATACTAACCTATTGACCTCGTCGCGACCAAAAGGTCTAACCTACTTACGTATATACTAATACTAATTAATAGTTAAATTATATATATATTTCTACCACAAGTTAGTAAGGATATAATTATAAAAGAAATAGCCTCGACCTACCTCGCTAGCTATTCTAACTTATTAACTTAGTTCTATTTATTTAATTAATAATAAGTAGCCTAGTTTATACTACCTTAACTCTCCTCTATTATTACTAATTAATAACTAGTTAATTAATTAAGGGCTATTAAGAGCGCGCTTTATTATATATAATCTCTTTTACCGAGGCTACTATTATAAAAAAATCAACTATTTTATTACTATTAACCCCGCCTCTACTATTAATATTATCTCTACTAGTCTTATTATAATTACTAACTTCCCTCCGATCGAGCTACTCGTAAAGGAATCTACCTCGAATATATTACGGCCTAGCGCTACTTTAAACTAGTAATAAGTAAAAAGAGATTAATTACTAAGAAATTAATTTAATAATTACTAATATACTAGTACTTAGTAATAATAAGACCTTTAGAATTATAAATACATTAATAATAAAGTATTCCTCGCGAATAGCGAAGTATTCTAAGATATTAAAGAAAAGAAAAGACCTTAATAATAGTAGTAATAAGGATCTATTTTATATTATTAGTAAATTTACCTCTTTCTAACCTAATAGAAGCTCCGAGATTAAACTAGCAAAACGAAGTACGAAAAGTACTAAAAAAAATTGCTAATTAGTAGCTAACGGAATCCTCTATTAGCTACTAGAAGTACGGTTATAAAAAGGGCCTTTCTTCTCTTTTTATAACCTTTTACTAACTTTAATAACCTTTTATTTATATACCTTATTAAAAAAGTAGAATTTTTTAACTAGTAATAATAACCCGCTTACTACTATTAAAACGATCGCTATGACCGACCTACTATTCATTCTAACCTAACTAATATTATATTATAATTAAAATACTACGATTATTTTCTATTATATAACTTACCTCGTAAACATATTATAATAACTACTAGCCCTAGTAATAAGTAAAAAGGGGCTAACGATTAGCTAACATTACCTTAGACCTATCTATACTCTTAAATTATAGAACTATACTTAATTCTAACTTACTAATAAGATTACGTTAACTTAACTTAATAAGGCTTATTTAATATTATACCTACCCTTATAAGTAATAAAAAGCTTAATATTTTTATCTTTTTTATAATAGGATCTTATTATTAAGACGGTTTAATAAGTAAAGAGCTATAGAAGGACTATAAAACCGACTTTGATAACTAGGAAGTAGGGGACTTCTTAAGAGTAGATAATACGATTCTTAAGAAGCTAAGAAACTTCCTTATAAATAACAGTATTAACTTAATAATTAAGGACCGTAGTTAAATAGTAAATAAGATTATTAGCGCCCTTAATACTTAGTACTTCCCTACTTAGACCTCTAAGGAAATCGTAGCCTATTATAGCCGTACTAAACACTTTAATATATTATACTATAACCCTTACTTCCTTTATTTACTACTCCTATAATTAATAAATATTAATAATCTTATTTAATAAGCTAGAGAAATAGTAAGGGAGTCTACGTAACCCTAGTTAATTTAATTAAAATAAATAAGACTACGACCTTAGCCTCGCTACTAACTAACTAACCTACTACCTCTCTAAAAAAAAGAGGAGGAAGAACTAGAGAATAAAGTTATTATTACTTAATAACAAAATCCACCCCCTTAGATACTATACTTTAATAAAGAGACTAAAAACGATATTATACTTAATAACCGCTAATTAATTAACCTTACTAAGCTCTATAATAATAAGAATAAGTATAGTAATAAGAAATATAATATTTTTAATAAGAAGCTTTAGATCTTTAAAGTACTTTATTAATAAGTAAGAATTAGTAAATAATACTATTCTAATACTTTTCTAAATATACTTAAGGAAAGGGCGTTAACTTTTTACTTTAACTAACTTAGTAATACCTCTAACCCGCTTAGCTTCGATATAATATACTAAAGGACCTAGGAGTACTTTAAACCGTTTATAAGTTATTAAAACTACTTCGCAAAGCTCTATAATCTCTATTAGTACTTTATAGTTTATAAAAATCTAAGTAAGTTAAACTAATAGATTTTATAAGCGCTTATTAACTATATTACGATCCTCTATAAAGCGCTAGCTACGTAAGGATCTATTTTTAATATAAGTAACTAACTCCTTTATTACGTAAGTAGTATACTAAAATATAAACTTATTATACTTAACCTAGTACCTACGTTTATTAATATTTATTACTAACTTAGCACTTTGATTAATATTATAAAGAGAGAGCGTAACCGTAGTAAGTAGTAATAGTATTTTTAAAATAGTACTTATAATAAAGAGGTCCCCGCTACCTACTAGACTAACTATACTTATAGTAGCTCTAGTAAAGAGACCCGATTTAATAAGTAGAATTAATATAGCCGCGGTATTACTAATAAAAAGTGCTTTATTTATTATAAGGCCAGCTATTAGTTAACTAAGTACTTAGAGGGAGAGTAACGTTAAGTATACTAAAAATATAAAAATAATAAAAAAAGAAATAAAAGATTTATACCGAGCTTATACTTATAGTTCCTTACCTTTTATAAAAGAACCGCTCTTATTAATAATAATAATAATAATAATACTATAATCTAATACTTTAATAACTTTAACTTTAACTATAAGGATAACTACGAGGACGAAGTCTAGATCTTAATAATATACCTTATAACTACTATTAATAGTAGAGCCTTTATAAATATCCTCGCTACCTAGGTAATAGAGCATAGCCTTACTAATACTACCTCTATTAATAAGTTAACTAAGCTTACGGAACTAGTAACCTCCTTCTTACTAAATAAGAAATACTCGTTAAGGGACTTCTAAAGTATTATACTTAATACTAGTACTATAAAATTCTTAATTACGAGCTACCCTTAACTCCTCGTATTATAATAATAACGACCTAAAATTACTCTTAGTACCTCTAAAGCTAGTAAAGTAAGTATTCGATTTAGTAATAGTAAACCTATAAGGTCGTTAAGATTTATAGTTATTAATACCCTATTTAATAATATTATTTTTTATATCTTACTAACTAATACTCCTTTTTTATACTACCTAAAGGACATAAATAAGCTAAGAATATACTTTAATAATATTAATAACTTACTAATTAAGGGAGATATTATAGTACTTATTATTTATAAATAAGGATACCCTTAGCTTCTACTCCTTAATAATAAAAAAGCTATTATTAATTACTTAATAGAGGGTAAATTACGCTACCTATATTAGCGCTTTAGCTACCTTTTAGTTCTTCGTCTCTTAAAGCTACTCTAGTAGTTTAGTAACGACGTAAAGATCGTAGCCCTTAAATAGCTCATAAAGGTCTACTAATAATACTAACTTAACGGTACTACCCCTAGCTAATTTAAATTTACCTTACGAAATAATTATAATTTTAACTATAAAATCGTAATTAACGTAATATACTTAACAAACTATAAGAGCACTAACTAACTAATACTTTATATTATTAATACTACTATTTCTTTTTAAGTAGTAAGGTTCTTTATAGATATAACTACGAAGTATATATAAGAAGCTCTTTAGCTATATTAAATTAACGTCTACTTTAATCTACTGGACTAGATTATTATAAATATTAATAAGAACTTTAGTATTATAAAATTTAAATCTTCTACTAGATCTATATTTATTAAGGTTAAGGAAGTACCTATTAAAGCTTATAATAATATTAATAAGGCTAAGAAATACTACGTAGTATTTAAAAAAGTATATAATATTATTTAAAGTAAGTACTTATTAATAAGCGCAGAGGTTATACTTTAGGCTATAATTAAAGTAGTTAATAATATAATTAGCTTAAATAGCCTCGTTCCTATACTCCTCGTTTTTAGAGCTTTTTTATATACTTCTAACGACTCTTTACTATTACTAAATATTACTTAACGTATAGAGGTAGTTAAGAAGGTAATAAGGGAAGTCCGTAGACTTTATATTAATAAGTAAATAAGCGAAGTACTAGCTACTTAAAATAAACTAAATATCTCCTATATTATTAATCTACTATTATAATTAAATATTAAAGTTTAGTAAGAAAGTAAGGGATAGAAAGGCCTATTTAAACTTGTTTTAATTAGTAGTACTACTTATATAATAAACTTACCTTATGGCTTAATAAGCTTCTGGGCTATTATAATTAAACCCTAGTACTTAGAGGAGGTTAACCCTAAGCTACTAGCTACGGTAATAGAGTATATTAACTACTTACTAATCCCCGTAATTAACTAGCTAACTAATAGTAGCGCCGTTATTAATAAGATCTTTAATAAAATCGTTATAGTAGTTAATAACGACCCTCTATTATAAAAAAAGAGGACTAAAAAAACGTTAATATAGCGCAGCCGTAATAATACTTCTATAACTACTACTTATTTTACGTTTAAAAAAGAGGTAAACCTTAAGCTAGTTACTAAACTCCGTAATAAGGGTATTATTACTATACCAAGAGTACCTTTTATAAAATCTATTAGTAAAGAGCTTTTAGGACTAGTTAAAAGAGGTATAATTAAGTTTATCTAACTTAGCCCTAAATATAAGGATATAAGAATATTTAAGTCTCGATTTATTAATAAAATTAAAAACCTAGGACTTAACCTTATTAAAAAGTCTTATTTAGTTATATAAGGGTATAATAATAAGGGGAAAAAAGAGATTTTTACGTAGTTATTAATAATTTAAAAAACTAATTAATATCTAATCCTCGCCCTAGCCCCGACCCTAATCCGGGAAGGGTACGTTATTTAATTACAAAATATTACCTAAGTATATATATAATCGAGCTAACCTCTTTATTATAAAATCTTTACTTAATTACTAACTCGGATCCGTTATCTATACCCTAAGGGTATAGTTCTATACGTTATATAGCTATTATATAGTTTTATAAAATCTAATACTTATTAATAAGTAATATATAATAAGCATTATTTAAAAATACTCTAGATAATAATATCTATATTTAACCTATACTTACTAATCTTAATAAAAAAAAGCGGATTATTTGGTATTATTAAAATATAAACTAATAATATAATTAGACTATTAGATAAGACTTTTAGTTAAAAAGAAAAGACTAAGCTTAAGCATACTAAGTTACTAACTAAACTAAAGTAGTAACTATTAACTAATAAGCTACTATCTTTAATAATAGAATTATCTTATTAAAAAATAGTAATATAATACTTAGATAAAAGAACTAAGGGAAGAAGTTTAAATAAGTTAACCCCTCGGTATTAAATACTAAATAATAATTCGTTAAGTAGCGAGCCCGAGGTACCTATATCGTATTAATTTACTAACTAAAAATAGCTTTTAATACGTTATTTACTACTTAATACTAAGTAAATCCGTCGTTTACTAACTACGCTACGCTAAACCGTCGTATTAAATAATAAATAGATTACTTAAACTAAGGGCTTATATTCGTACTATTAAATCTAACCATAGCTAAACTCTTTATTTTTATAAATAGGTTATTCGTAAATAACGCTAATTATACCTCATAACTAGGTTATATTATTATCCTTATAAATAAAAAATAGACTAACGAGAGCTTTATAATTAATAGTAATATTATTTACTATAGCTCTATAAAAAATAAAAAGATTACTTAGAGCATATTAGTATTAAAAGTCTACGGAATAATTATAAATATTAACGTTACCTATACTATCTTAACTACCCTAAACCTTATTACTAAATAACTTAACGTTCTAAAAATCCCTATTATAGTCTATATAGATTTATACTTACTATATAAATACCTCATTAAGCTAAGTACTATAAAAAAAAAGCGCTTTATAATAAATATTATAGTACTCTAATAATTATATAAACGCCGCGAGCTCTACGAGATTTATTAAATTAGTAGTAATAATAACCTAGCTAACGGGTTTATAAAGAGCATACTAAATAAGTCCCTTAAGTAATTCATTAATAAAGGAATTATTATAGTTAAAATAAAAGGGTAGGTAATACGTAATTAAAATAGTAATATACTATAAGTAATAAGTTATTTAGTAAACGTATACGCCTCTTGGGCTTTAGCTTAGAGAGAAACGTATATATTTAGGGCGTAATTAGACTAATAAAAAGCTCTTTTTTAACTATATTAGATTTAATAATTTCTAAGGAGTTTAAATATATAAATTATATATATTAGAGGATTAAGAAGTAATTAGAAAAAGGGAATAATAAAAATTTCTATACGAATAATTATAGTAAAAGCTATATTAAAATTTTAGTATACGGCTTTAGGTACTTCTAAATAGGGGATTAATAATGGATTTTATTATTAGTTCTTATTAACGGGGGACCTAGCCCCTATTCTGCCCTTTTCTATTATAAAAGTAGAAGATTGCTAATGTTAGATTATGAGGTAGAAAAGGGCCCTATTAGGTAGTTAGGTAGGGGTAGTAGGTAGGTAGTCTGGGCCCGTGTAGACGGACCCTTTTACCTACTTATACCCACAGAGGGATCGCGGGCTCTGCCCACGAACTTCCCCTCCAACACACATACGAGCAATAGACCTATACTGACCTATTGACCTCGTCGCGACCGAAAGGTCTGACCTACCTACGTGTATACCAACACTTTCCAAGATCTTGAGACTAGCCGGGTCGAAGCTGGACAGGTCTACGGGCGACTGGATGCAAGTAGCTCCAACCTTGAGGCAGAAAGAGCATGATGGCTTGAGATTGTCACATTTCGTTCTCCGAGCCCGGCATACTTGGCATGCCCTGACGGCTCTCTTCCGCTGATAGAATGCGGTTCCGCGTGCTGCTGGTCGGGTGTTGGTCTTGGACGTGGACTGTTCCGGCCGACTCCGGTCTAGGTCAGACGCGTCTGTGGCCGACGGCACGTGGCTGTCCGGGGCAGATGGGTCTGTCATCAGGAGAAGGAAAGGATCGCCAGGCGTACAATGGCTCAAATTTGTGGGGGATGAATAACACTACTTCTGGGAGGCGGTTTGTGGGTTGCAATGAGATGTTGGATGAGGTGGAAAGCTGGAGAAAAGACGGGGGAAAGTGTCGCGGAGTGTCGCTTTTAATGTTCTTTCCTTCGCCGCCTGGAGATTCTTGCCGGGCTAGCCAGGAATGGATTGCGGGGAAAGTCTGGGGCTCCACAACAGCCCGAGGATACGTACCTGCCGTTCCACGCTCTCGGATTTTCGAGGGCGGTGGTCTCGGCCCAACACGGAGGCGCGTGGACTGATTTTCTTCACGAGCCATTGCTTGACCTTGCCATATTGGGCGTTTGTTCGCCTGGCTGTGGCTTGACCAGTCGCGGAATGTCGCTCATACGCCATCCGTCCTGTTGTCCTTGGACAAGGGGTTCAGCAAGAACTATCCGAATGACCTCAACAAACTGAGGTTGCTCGGGATTATAGCACCATCACGAATAGGGTGTTCCAGCAACCTGACTGCCGGAAATAAGGAGTTGGCAAAGGATATAATCTCCAAGACTTCCCCAGATTTCCTGGTGATCATTCTTTTGTTCCCCAGTCTCCGCCGCTCCTCGACCCTGGTTAGCCATCTTCAGTTTCCACATCGAGTCACAATCGAAGTTTGTCACATTCTGTGGCAAATCCCATCAAACATGGCAGAGAAGAACGACGTTTCGGATCACTTGGAAGCAAGTGTTTCCCATCATGATGCCAAGGGAATGGCCGTCGGTTCGACCAACCAGCAGGAGCATGATCTCACTGTGCGAGAAGTCTTCAAGAACCACAAAGCCATTGTCTGGTGGTGTTTTTACTGGGCAATGGCCGCCATCGGATGGTAAAACATACAGGATGACCTCCAAGAGTTGCAATTGGCTGACTACGCGACTCTTAGGGGGTTTGATGCGCAGATCAACGGTGCCATGATTTCCGTCGCATCCTTCAGGAGAGACTTTGGGTACGGATCCATACGCAATCTCCTGGCCCAAACCATCATCCTCGCAAAACTGCAAAGACTAACTAGAGACTCAACAGATATGTACTCGACGGCGAAGCGATTCTCCCCGCGGATTGGCAGTCCGCCTTCAACATCATCAGCACCGTCGGTCAGTTCTTCGGAGGCTTTGCCTGCAGTTGGCTCGCAGATAGAATCGGACGCAAGAATTCCCTCCTAATCGGCGTCGTCATCTGCACCGGCGGCTGCGTCGGCGAGATCCTCTCAGATACCAGGGCAGCTTTCCTCTGCTCCAAGCTGATCCTCGGCCTGGGACTCGGTTTCTACCTCACGCTTGCACCCCTCGCGTGCAGTGAGCTGGCTCCCGTCGCCCTTCGAGGATATGCCACAGCTGGTGTTAACTTGGGCATCGCCATTGGCCAGCTCTTGTCCAACGCTGTTGTCAAGGCCTTTGGAGAAAGATCCGATCGCTGGGCCTACCGTGGACCCTTCGCCACCCAGCTCTTCTTCGTCCTCTTCCTCGCCGTTTTCTTGCCCTTCACGCCCGAAACCCCCTGGTACCTTGCCCGCAAGGATAAACTGGAGCAAGCAGCAAAGTCACTCAAGAAGCTATATGGGCAGGACTACGATGTCAATGCCAGGCTATCTGGAATTGTGGCGACAATTGAGGAGGAGAACTTGAACCAAACACACGAGCTTGGATTTGTCGACTGTTTCAAGGGCACCAACCTTCTTCGGACAGGTATATCAACTGGCGTCTTTCTTTGCCAGCACTTGGTAAGTTCCTCCTGACCTTGCCGCGCCCGACTCTTTACTGACTCTAGACAAGGTCGGTATTATCTTTGTCCTCGGATACTCGACATACTTCTTCCAGCTCGCTGGCCTCGACGTCTCGAAATCCTTCGACCTCGGTGTGGGCGTCACAGCTTGCGGTGTCCTCGGAAACATTATCAGTTGGTTCGTCATTGTTGGTATCCCTATTACAGGGTAGTTAGTTCGAACCGTGGGTTAACGAAGAGATTAATTAAACTATATAAATTTTTATATAAGTATAAAAAGGAGGTTCTAACCGTAGGTTAGGCTAGCTATAATAATTATAAATAGGGCCCCTAATTAGCCCCTATATAGTTAGCTATATACTATAGTCGAATTAAATTTCTAATTTAATACTAACTTTTTTTTTTTTATTAATTTACTTATTATAATTAGAAATATAATTTAACCTTAGGCCTATTTACTAAGTCGTTTTTTTTTTCCCTTTTTCTTTACTCTTTTTATATAACCTATCTTTTTATTTATATATTAATTTTTTTACTACTTATAAATTACTTTAACTTTTTATTAAGTTTTATTTTTATAAAAGCGTTAGTAAGGTTATTATTATTATTAATTTAACGGATCTTAAGGATTTTATGCCTTTTATATAATTACCTAAGGGCTATAATATTAATTATAAACCTCTTTTTTTTTATTATTCCTAATTTAACGAGGTATTTATATAGCGAGTAGGAATTAGTATAAATAACTATTAGGATTAGTAAAAAGTTAAGTTAATTAGTAATCCTCCTTAGCGTTATTAAAATTATATAGGCGAGGTTAATATTATTAATTATACTATAGATTTTTAATACTAGTATATTTCTTATTACTTACTTAGTTTTAATTAATAAGTAGTAGACTATATTATTATATATAGTAAATTCGCTCTTACTTATACTTTTATTAACTAGGATAATAATATACCCTAATTACGAAATAAAGTCGTCGTTATTTATAAATAATTTATTAATAAAGACGTAGAGCTTATTAATAATAAAGTTAATTAGGTAGTAAACTAGGTTTTAATTAAGATTTGTTTATTATTACTTAAGTTACTTATTAAGTACTTTAATATTTCGTTTATTTAGCTCTATAGCCTATATTACTTTAATATAATTAAAAATTACCTCGGGTTAATATATATTTATAATATATACCCCTTGCGCGAGCTTAGTTTTATATTACTTTTTAATATTAATTACGTTTAGGTTAACGAGGGTAATTTTCTTACTCTACCCCTTTTATTAAAAAATAATAGTTTTTTTTTTAATTATAAAAATCCTATTATTAAATACTAATAGGTTATTTATTATAAAGACCTCTTTTAGCTTAGTTACGAAGCCCGCTTTTTAAAACTCCTTATCCTCCTTTTTTATAAAGTTAATATTAAATAGGCCTAATATATTATCGGTTTATATTCTAATAATCTTAAATTAGTTACTTTTATACTTAAAAACTAATAAGTATAAGTTATATATAAATATAATTATTAATAATTAATTAATATAAAAATTATAATATATAGCTTATTAATAAGTACCCGATTTTACGAGTTTATATAGTAGTTTAAGTACTTCGATAATCGTATTTTTTAAGTACTTATTAGCTATTTTTTTTAATAAATAGGCTAGGATTTTCTTTATAAGCCCTGTAGCTAATTAAATATAGGCTTAAGTAATATTATAGCTCTAAATCTCGTATCCCTTCTTCCGTAATAATATTATTAATACTATTATTAATTATTAACTATAGCGCTATACTATAAGTAATTAGGTAAGTAGCGTTGCCTTTTTAATATTACCGTACTCCTAAATTATATACTTAGATTTCTTATATAGTTAGGGTATTCTTTTTTCTTTAATTCTACGTATTATTTATAATTTAAATATATAAAGACCTTTATATTTCTCGGGGTTATAGAGGATAAATTAATAGACTTTTTGATTGTATAGAGTGTCTATTTTAATAAGATCTAATCTTTTATATAGTTTTTTAATAGTTTTAATAATACTTTTTTTACGTAATTTAACTATTAGCTCGTAATTAGCTTTTTTTTTTATTATATAAAAGGTATTAATTATTTTATTATTAATAATAAATTACCGCATTAGGGCTTAATATTATAAAAAATTACGACATCTTATTAGTAATATTAATACCCTTTTAATAATTTCCTCTTCTTCGTCGTTTATTAATATTATTATAACAATTTTATTAAGGATAATTTCTTATGCTTTTACTATGGGTTATACTATTTCCCTTAGCTCTTTTTCTTTTTATAAGTTAGAAATTACCTCGATAGGATTTATATAATACGGTTTAACTACTATAATTAATATTTTAAGTAGCTAGTTACGATTTTTTATAACTACGTAAAACCGCTCGTTAATAGAAATTAATTTATATAGCTTAGTTTATTACTAAGTAATTTCGTACTATACTCGTATATCTAAATTCAGGGGTATATTTAAATTAGCCCCTATATTAGGCTTATTATATATAATAATTACCTCGTTAACTTACCTTTTTATATTTACCTTATATAGTACTTATATTACTTTTTTAATTACTTAGGCTCGTTAGTTTATATTTAGTAATAATAGCGAGGCTAAGGTCGTTCTTAAATATACTTTAAATATTAATAATATTAGTATAAGCTTATTAAGTTCTATAGTATTATTATAATACTTAAGTACTATTTAAAGGTATTCGTTATTAGTAGAATTAAGATTTTCTTTTTTAATAATTCTAAACGCTCTTTTTAACTACTAATATACCCTTTTTACTTTTTTAATACTATAGTACGCTTCTATAAGTACGACTTTTAGCTATATACTATAGGCCTTCGTATTTTCCCTAAATTCTATTAACTTAAAACTCGTACTAGTATTAGTTCTAATACTATTTAGCAGTCCCTAGTATATATTAATTTAGTATTTTTATAAGGCTATTTATACTATTTTTATTTATAAATCCCATAGGAATTACCTTATTTAAAATAATATAGCTTCGTCGATTATATATAGGACTAGTTAACTATTTAAATAGAAAATATTAATAACAATTTCCTAATTAAAATAAAGCTTATTATATAATTTAAATTTAAATTTGCGTAGGCTCTACGTATTTATTTAGTATTAGTAATATACTTTTATTAACTACTTTAGTACCCTTATTTTAATATTATTATTACCTAATTACTTTAAGAAGCTATATAGCCTCGTAACTAATAAGTACCTAAATCTCTAGTATAGTTATTTAAGTTTATTTTCTATTAGGTAATTAATTAACTTTATATTATTAATAAGCCTTATAAATATATACCTTTATTATTATTTAACTATTTTAAAATACTTATTACTAAATACTCTATTCTTTATATTATTAAAGATAATACTTAGTTAATTTATATTTTTTAAATATAAAGGAAATGGGGTATTAATAAATAAAATGTAAAAAGTTATTATCCCGAAGTGCGTCTCTACTTTTATTATACTTAGGGTAACGATTTTTTTACCTAGGCCGAAGCTAATTTTTATAATACTCACTATTAACGTATTAAGTATTATTAATACGATTTTTTATAATATTTAAAATTACCCCTTTCTTTTTATTAATTATTATAATACCTTAGTATCTAGGATAATTCCCTAGAAATTATTTAAGCCGTACTTTTTATTTATATAAAATACCTATATAAGCTTAGTATTTAAGTAATTTAAGTAGTATAAAAAGGGCCCCTTTAGCTACCCCTAGAATTACTTAGTACTATATTTCTTTTTTTTAAATATTAAAAGAGGTAATATTTTCTTTTTAAGTATTAAAAAAATAGAATTCTATTCTATTAAATTTATCTTTTTATTTACTTCTATATCTACTATTTAAGGGATCTTCCCTTATTATTTATAAAAAAAAACCTACTTATTAAGAACTTTTATTACTTTTTATTTATTTAGTTTTATATATTTTCTAACGGTTAATAATATAAAAAAAGAGTAGTTAATATTATCGATTTTATTATAATTTAATTTATTAGTATAAGGGGCGAGATTTTCTTTATTTTCTAAATTTCTTATAAGGGGCGGATATTCTAGGCCGCTATTTTAGCTATTATTACTAAGTTCTATACCCCCGGATTTACTTTTATATATAATAAGGAATTAGCTAAACTAATAAGGGCTAGTTTTACTATTTATTACCCTTAACTTTTTATATTATTTATATAATTTAGTACGTTCTTTTTTAAAATAGTTACTTAATTAATATTTATCTTTTTTATAAATAAAGTATTATTTCTTTTATTACTCTATTTATAAGTTAAATTTCTACTTATTTAATAAATCTAAGCCTTTTTATTAATAATTATTATACCTAGTTTCTTTTCCTTTTTTATTATATATTTAGTTAATTTAATATTATTAATAAGGACCGTCGTATAGTTAGAAGTAGGTTTAGTATAGTATTTTTATTTTAATATTAAAACTAGATCTTAGTTTTAAATAGAGCGTCTTATAGTTTTTAAGTACTTAGTAAAGGGTTATTTTTATTTTTAATATGCGCTAAATTATAATATAAAGATACTTAACTTTTTACTCGTTAATCCCCTTATTTAGCTAGGTCTTTATTAGCTTATTAATTCAATTAATAAGCTCTTTAAGGATTTCTACTTACGATTTACCCTCTATTATCCTAGCTATAAATATAAAAAAAATTACTTATAACTTAAATAAGAACTTTAGATTTTTTATTATAAGTCTCAAAATAGCTTCGGATTACGTTAATAATACTAAAAAAATTATTTTAATTAAGATTATATATTACTTCGTAATAATAATTAAAAGCTTTACTTATAAGTACGATATTAATTACTAAATAGTATTAATATTCCCTAATCCTAACTTTTTTATAATAGTTATAAAATATTATTAAGGTTTTTTATAAAACCTCATACTTCTTTTTAGAATATAATTTCTTTTTTAAAAAGATTTTTTTAAAATTTATAAATTACTTCGTATTTACTACTATATTTTTAGTATTTATATATAATTCTTATGTTATTACGTATTATAAGTAACTTCGGGTTGTTTATTTTTTTTTATATTAGCTAATTAGTACTAAATTTTATATTAGTAATAATAACGAGCTATAAATCGAAATAAATAAAATTATTAATTATTATATATTTAGTATTATATTTTACTTTTATATATCCTTTTATAATAATAGATTATTATTAGTAATTATAAAAAGGAAATTTAGGTCGTTTACTCTTTTTCTAAACTTATTAAAATAATTATACGCTCTATTAACTTACGCTTAGTTTTATAGTACGAATTCCTCTTTTATAATCGTTATTACTAAGATTTTATATAGTTCTTATAATTATAATTATATTAATAATACCCCTTATTTATAAAATAATTTATTAATTACTTTTATAATTCCTAAGCTTATACTTACGAACTATTTATTTAGTTAGTAACTAAGGTCGTTTACGATTTTATAAAATAGGGGTTACCCCTATAGCCCCTTTTTTTTATAAACCTTAGTTAAATAGATTAATACTATATTAATTTACTTATTATTAAGCTAATCCGTAATCCTATATATTTACGTCCCCTAATAGTTTAGGTTAATATTTATTTATTTATAAAGGATTAGGATTTTATTTAAAATTAGGTTTTTTCCTCTTCTTTTTTACCTTAACTTACTAAGGGTTATACTCTAGCTTATACTTATATTAATAATTATTAATATATTTAATTTTAATTAAAATTTATTTAATCTGCGCGCTAGTTATAGTAAATCCGTACTCTTATTACTTAACGAATTTATTAGGGTCTAGGTAATTCCCGCTTTTTTTTACTATTTTATTATTACTCTCGTTTTTACTATTTTTAATAATTACTACTACCTCTCTAAATTACTAGTTATTATACTTACTAAGATCCTCTTTTTTATTTAATATAAAAGGGTAAGTTTTAGTAGTTCTTTTTTTAATAATAATAATAAACGTTTATATTACTATAAGAAGATATAATAATTAGTCTTAGGATCTTTATTAGTTATTAATTTTTATTATTTTATACTTTTTTAACTTACTAAGCCTTATACTCTTTATAATTTTTAAATTACTTCTTTTTTTAATTTATTTTTTTTAAAATAGTATTTTAAAAAAATAGTTAAAAATAAACGCTAGCCGGTTTATAAAAAAGCTAAATAAGCTATTAAGAACTAAATAAGTAGTTAGGTATAGTTAGTAAAGTTAAACCCTCTTTCTTATAAAATCGAGGACTTAAAGGACTTATTAAAAATACTTACTATTTCGTTACTCGTACTAAGTAGGGTTAATTACTTTAAAAACTTTTTTTCTAACTACTTCTTAATACCCTATTTTATATTTCTTAAGTAGTTTTTTTTATAGCTTAATTACTATTAAGTAATTATTACTTATTAATAATTCTTTTTATTACTTAGTTAATTTTTTAAAATTTATAATTTTATACTAAGAGTTAGTATAAAAAAGGAGCTCCTTAGCGGCCCTCTAGAGGATTCTTTTCTTTTTCTTTTAAATTCTTATTTTTTTAGCCTTTTTTTAAGTTAATTATAACTCTAATAAGAGGTTATAAAACTACTTTAAAATAGTTACCTTTTTTTTAAATTAATTTCTAAGATCTATAATACTCTTAGTATAATATTATTAAGGCTTTTAAATCCCCTCCTCCCTTATAAAACTATCTCTTATACTATATTCTAAAGTAATACCCGGGGGGTAATTAAAGGAGCTATGAAAAAGTTATTTAAACCGCGGGCTTAAAGTCGTATTTATAAAATCCTCGTAATAATAAACCTTTTTATATACTATAGATCTCTTAAATTTATAATCCTTATATAGGTTCTTATTATACTAACTAAGAATATTTATATTTAAAAACCCTTTTTTTAAATTACGTAGTACTTTTTTATATTATATTATTAAGCTCGTTCGTTATACTAATTAATTAGGTAGGTAGTTACTATATAGGTATTTTTTTTTACTAATCTAGCTAATTAATTTTTAATTATAAGCTAATTATAAAAAAGTTATTTAGTAAAAAAGCTATTTAAAACGATAGTAAAAGATTAGTTACTTAAGTAGTTCTATTAATTAACGTAGTTTAATATAATAAATATTAACTTTTTATAAGTAATAAAGGGCTACGATTACTTAATTTTATATAATATTTAAAAATCGCCTCTTTTTTTATTTATTTTTATAAGGTTAATTAGTACGAATTTCCTATTTTATATAGTATTAAGAAGTCGTCTCTTTTATATAATAAGATATTTTACTAATTTATAATAATAAAATTTAATTACTAATTAGTATTAGTATCCCTATTATAAAGTAGTTAGTTTAAACTATAGGTTAACGAAGAGATTAATTAAACTATATAAATTTTTGTGTAAGTATAAAAAAGAGGTTCTAACCGTAGGTTGGGCTGGTTACGATGATTATAAATAGGGCCCCTAATTGGCCCCTGCGCAGTTGGCCGTATGCTGCGGTCGAATTGGACTTCTAATCCGATAGTCATTGAGTCCTTTGGCCGCCGGAAGATCTTCATCTCTGGAATGGGAGCCCTGACCACGCTCCTCCTTCTCATTGGCATTATGGACGTCGTCCCCACGGATGCCGCAAAGTGGGTGCAAGCCGCCTGCACAGTCATCTATGCTTTCGTGTACTTCATGACCATTGGTGCCATGGCTTTTGCCATCCTAGGCGAGGCTTCCAGCTCTGTTCTACGCGCGAAAACCATGGCCCTTGCTACCGCTACCCAAGCAATCTGTGGCTTGGCGATGAACTTTGCGATTCCTTACATGGTCAACCCGGATGAGGGCAACTTGAAGGGCAAGGTTGGATTCATCTTTGGGGGACTGGCGTTGATTGGTACTGTGGGAAGCTTCTTCTACGTCCCTGAACTCAAGGGTAAGACCTTTGATGAGATTGACCGTCTCTTCGTAGCGAAGGTACCACCGAGAAGGATGGGAAAGATGTAAGCTACTCGAAAGACAGTGGATCACTATTAGTTATCATTGGATCAGTGCAGTTTATTAATACACGATAAAACGTGGTCTAATTATGACTGAACCAGTCCCCATTTCCTGTGATTGCTTAAGGCGACTTCTATCCACTGGCTTTCGAGGCAATCCAAGTGCCTATGTCAGATCGACTGCGAGAGCCTATCGGCTGCTTTTCTCTTCCATGCCAGATAGGTAGGTTCAGGGCTACAAGGAAGATTCACCTAATCTTCTACGCGAACCGCGGCGTTCAGTCTACTTTCTCGGCGAAGGCTGATCATACTCGCCAATATAGAAAATCAAGTCATCTGGCTGAATTCCCTCCGAGTCCTCCAAACTGGAAACATACGCCCCCGTGACGTCCTTGCCCTCCATACTGTTCCACTCCCAGCACATCTTATGAACGTGCCAGTAAAACGGGTTGTCAGTGATCTGCCCCCATCCAATCTCGCCCATGTCGATCTGGAAGCTCGTCTTGGGTCCGACACCGCGCATCTGCCGGGCCTGCGCGATCGAATTCATGGCCCTGTACTCCATGACGTCGACGAACTGGACAGAGTCAAGGTCGGACAGCCACTTTCCCGCGCGTCCCCAGACACGGGCGATGATGTCGCGCAGGGAGACGCCCTTTTCGTCAAAGCCGTTGGCGACGAAGTCGACCTTGATACGGTTGCCGTCGATGCGGAACTCGTTGATGATGTAGCCGCCTGACGATACTGTCCACTTGTCGCCACTGTTGCTGACGCTGTAGCCGGCGTCGTCGAGCTCGTCGCAGTGGCCGAGGCACAGGAGGCCGCAGAGAACCGCGAGGCAGTAAAAGATTATGGACCGCATTGCTAGAAATGGTACGAGTAGGTGGTCAAATGAGTGTGGAAGCAGAGAGCAGATGCTTCTTGAAGAAGTTGAGTATGCGTGAGACTTGGACCCGAAGTCGGCTAACGGGCAGGCGCTTAAATAGTGATCACAGTACTCAAGACACAGTTTTCATCAACTTACAATGCTACTTGCTATGTGAACAGCTTCAACGTCGTCACCCACAAAGCTCGTATCCATCTCGTTCAGCCCAAAGTCCGAGACACGAATGGAGCATACGGCGAGTTATGACACAGATAATAGCTTCGAAAAGTCAAAAAGATACCGGTGATGATTGATTCGGTCTCTCTGCCTGCAAAATCGAACGTCGCGTATAAACTTTTGTCAAATGGTCGGTGGAGCCTTGGAGCCAAGAACGCCGGCACCCATTTACAATGATTGTTCCCAACAATGTTGACTTTGTAGTAAATACTGTACTGTAGAAAGTGAACCAACGCACGGAGATGCCGTTCATTGCAACCACCAAGGTTGTTCGGTGCATGGAACTGACGGGAAGTCTATTTTACGTGTCTAGGATCACCAACTGGACCGAGCTGAGGACAGCTGGGGCTTCTGAGGTGTGTGTCAACTGTCAGGTACGGCTGCGCACTTATATTAACTTTCACAATCATACTATAAGTTCAATCAGGTAATTAACTAAACCTTTCCAACGTCTGGGCGTCGTTTTCACCCAAGCGGAAACACAATTATCGCGGAATTCCTTAGTCTCCATCCACCGTCGGCAGAACCCCATGCAATTAAACTACCGTAGGATACTCGGTCATGATGGCAATGGCGCAGAGTCTCGTGGATACGTCAGTCTTCTATAGGCTCCTAATGGTCCTGGTCATATAAGTAGCCAGACTAGGGAAGTCTCAGCTAATACATCAACAGCTTACTGAACTCACTCCTTCCTCTCTATCAACGACGACCTTGAGTATTTAATCAATCAAACGCCACGCTCCCTACAACAACTTGTATTCATCATGCATTCCTTTTCTACCGTTCTTCTCTTCATTGCCGCGTTGGCCGGCCACTCTGTCGCTCAAAGTTGCACCGACCAGTGCGCAGACGTCTTTGCCGTAGCGAGCTCAGAATGCCCGCACCTCGGCAACACAAAAGAAGACGCCGACACCCTCAACGGCCCCAAGATGAGCTGGAAGAACAACATCTGGTCCACCCGCGGCAAGGATGGTGCCGTGGTGGAGATCGACCCCAGAGCTTGCACCCTGAGAACCTTTGGTGGCCGTGACGATTTCTGCGGCATCTGGATCGGCGGCAAGGAGGAAAAAGGAAAGGGAAACACTGAGGTCAAGCAGCCGAACGCTCTGTTGCAGATCCCTTTCAACGGTGGCTGCTGCAAGATCGACAAGGAATTCTGCAAGGATGGTGCTATTGACTGGGCGCAGTTGTTGAGAGTGAAGAAGGGGCCTGATGCATCCTAGGTATCGAATTGGATGTCACGTAGTGCATGGCTTTTCTAAAAGAAGACAGAAAAGTTGTGTGAATATTAATTTTGAGTTCTTTTGCAAGTTGAAACCATTATCACAATAGCTTTGCTATATTTACAGGTGCAACCTACATGGATTCACGTATGATCGTTTGCTCAAGTAATCCTTCACCAGCAGTATTTACAGCATCCCGATTATCTGGACTAGTTGCGTCTCTTCCAGAGTCCTATCATTGCAATTAAGATCCTGAAGTAACCCGCTTTTCAAACTTTGTTTACTTCGCAACTGTGTATCGAATATTTGGCTGAGGTGGCGTCTTCATATCCTTGCCGAGAAAATAGTCGACATGGTGAGATTGCATGTACCCCTTCAGAGTCATTGCATTGCGGTATGCAGGATTATGAGCCAGAGTGTACAAGCGGATATCGCTCGGCTGGTCCGTCGTGAAGATTAGCAACTCATCGGCAGCTTCATTGGTGACAATGACTTCCTCTCTCCAGTCACCAAGGATGTCACCAATAAAGTTAGGATATCTGCCGGCAGTCACTCCGCCGAAATCGCTGACTCTCAATATTCGAGGGAGACTGTTAGAAGTACTGGGATTTTCCCAATCCCACCTCTCAAACTTGCCATCGTTGAAAAGTTCGAGTAGCTCGTCCCCATCCCACCAAAGGCCCAGGTGGGGCCAAGGGGCGAGCTCAGTATCCGACTCTGTGAGCTCATTCTCTTTTGCGTTGTAAACTCCTGAGAACGACCATACTTCCATGCCGGGATGGGTCGGGTCAATGTCACCGACCATGCCGCGGGCGACGTCGGTCACGTTGTTGCCGACGTGCTTCCAGATGATCTCGCCAGATGACCCATCGTAGTAGTACTCGTAGATCAGATCTGGGTTTCGCTGCTGCACGCCGTACCCCTGAAGCCCTTCACGATTCGGGTCAATCTTGGCGAGATGGAATCGATCGCCGTGGATGATACCCTGATCCCCGAGGGTGTACCTCTCCGTGCCATCTCCATTCAAGGCAAAGCCAATCTCAAGGACCTCATCCTTTCCGTTCCCATCGAGATCAATGATGCGCGTGTTGTGCCCGTCGGGAAAATTCTTATCGCCCCGGTTCCACTTCCACTTCTGCTTCAGAGATGTACCGTCAAAGGTCCAGGTCACATACATCAAGTTGAAATCGCCAGACCCAATGCGGTTCTTCATATACGCAACGAGATGGGGTGTCTCTCCGTCCAGAAACCCAGCACCAAGGCGCGCGGCGAGCGGTCCGTCGTCAATGTAATCCGTAGGGACCGGGGCGAAGGCGCGAAGAGCTCCCGTGCGCCCGTCAAGAATAGCCATGGACTGGTGGTTATTCGTTTCCCCATCGCCGAATGTCTTCCCGTCCCCAAACACAGCTCCATTGGCAATACGAATCGCAACTTCGGCGCGTCCGTCACTGTCGAAGTCGAAAACAGTGACACCATCCCAATGGCCAACGTCAATTGTCGATGATCCCGGCTCTATGTTGTTTTGATTCTCGCTATTTGGACCAAGATTGACTTCCCAGAGAAAGGTCCCATTACCGGTGTAAGCCTCAATAGTCTGGGGTGAAGTCTGTCTGTCGAGAACATAGTCCCACTCGCCGTCTCCGTCAAGATCACCAACCCAGACGAATTTGACAGCGCCACCGCTGCGGATAGGGACCCGGACAACCGGCTCGACCGCATTCTTGGCAGGTAGACTGAAAGATCCGCTAGCATCTTGTTCTTTGCCGTCAATGACGGGCCGTACGAAGTAGGTATTGATTTCATCCGGATTAGCGGTTAAATCAAGGAAATTGGTGCCGCTCGTGAGGATCTTGTCGTTGAGTTTTGTCGGGGAAGTCGCCGTGTCACGATAGACGTTGAAGCCGATTCCTGATGGATCCAGTCCAAGAAGACGCCAGGTGACCAAGATGGCTTCGTCGCTTGCGCGCACAGCAACGACGCCTCGGCCAAGATTTTCCAAGGGCCGGGCCGCTTGTGTCAAGAAGGCACTAGAAAGAGCGAAAGAGGCTGAGAGAAGGTTGAGAAACTTCATAATTTCGGCCTTTCGAGACACCTTTGATGAGTAATATGGACGTTTCAACCCGTGCTGTTGTCCTTGAATCACTTAAACCTGCCTGGATTGACCGAGGAATGAGCTGTATAAGTAGCTACTAGATTATACTGACTTTGTCTATACGCACACAGGCTTGTTGACGCCGTTCACTTGAATTGCCTCAACTCAGTCCGAACTCCCGTCAGTCCACTCCGTTTCCGTCGTTGCCAGGCTCATTGTCTTGATGCTGCAGTCTCTCCAGGTTTACAGCTCAGTAAATGACACGGGCGGTTTGCCTGATGTCACGCAACCACGGCACACCCTCCAACGTCCGACTGCCATTGGAGGAGTAATAACACCTACCTAGACTCGGCAAAGTGGGTACCCGAATAGTTGTCGCTGAACGTCAAATGGTTGCCCGAGCCACTCATTCCGAATCAACGCTTCCACAGCTGGGCCGTCAGCGGCACTCAATATCTCGGTTCAATTGAGCCGGAAAATCGGGCCAACATCAAACAAGGACCACTCTCACCCCATGGGGAAGACATACATCCAAATTGCTTCAATGCACCCCGCAACTGTCAATGCTAGCGGCTAAGGATGGTACACCAATCGTTAAGACCTAGTAATTGTTTTGGCCTTTGTCGCTTTCTATCATCTTGTGGTTGATAGATAAGCTAGGATGGAGAATTAAAGCAATCAAACGATGTGAAAACGTGTTAAAAATGACACACCCACAATCTTCGGTAAGAAAAGACCACTTGCAACTCATCTTGAAGCAACTAGAGCCTCTTTTCCGTGTCCACCTGCTCCATGATCTTTCCAACATCCTTCTCTGCACCTTGAAGATCTTGATGTACAAGGCCCTCAACCCATGGACCCCTAGGAATGAATAATGCTTCAAAAGGATTTGGCCCAATCACGAAGCCCGCCGGCATCATGGACATCGGATCAACCACTTTCTTCTTCAGTGTGACCGGATTCGTCGTCTGCTCAAGACGAAATGCCCAAGTGAGCCGGGCAAACAAAATCCATAGGCCTTCTCTGCCTACATGCCTGCCTGGGCAAAGTCGTCTTCCGTATCCAAAGGCGGTTTTGGGTAGATCTTCATTCTCGATCCATCTCTCCGGCCTGAAGTCGTCGCAGTCCGCGCCATACACCTCTTTGTCCCGCGTAATCGCCCACTGGGAGTGAATTATCGTCGCTCCCGCCGGAATTCTATATCCCTTGTACTCATCTTCCTCAACGGCCGCATGGTCCAGCCCAGCTGGTAGGATAGGTCGCCACCGCATGACTTCCTCAATCATCGCGTCGACATATGGCAGCTTCTCCCGGTCTTCGAAAGCAGGCAAGCGATTATGACCAACGACTTCATCGATCATGGCCTGAGCCTTGCCAAAGACATGCGGATACGTCAACATGGCAACGACGAACCAACACAGAGTGGCGACGCTGGTATCACCGTTGGCTAATGTCAACGTTCCAACAACCCACGCCTGCTCGGTCTCGCACATGCCCATATCCGAGGTATCAGTGCTGTCGGCAATTTGTTTGCTCAGGTTATAACCAGGTCTTTTGAGTGCGCTGCGAAAATTGCCCAAGTAATGAGCCTCCTCGCGCTCGAAGAGGACCTTTGCTGCCCGTTTCCACGGAGAAATGGCGTAAGGAAGATGTTTTAGCCAAGGGAAGATATCGTACCATGTTTGCGTAGTCTTCAAGACTACCGAGGTTGGGGCGACGTCGAAGAATCTGATTTGTGCTTCGTGCTCGGGATTGCCTCTCAGCAGCCGATAGCCCCAAGCTATCATGCTCACGTTGCTGGTGGCTGCGCGTCGGAAGTGCCAGTGAGGGTTTACAGCAGCTCCCATTTGCTTCTCGCTGCTTTTCTCTTGTATCTCTGACAACAGATCGTTCAGCAGCTGAAGCGATTCCAACTCTATCAGAGGATGGTACGGCGCCACGGAGCGAGGGTTGAGTCCCTTAGCATGGAGCCGTTGATGGAGCCGGAACTGGGTATCGTACTGTAGAAAGAGAATGTTGTAGTTGTTACAAACGAGCTCTCCTGCGTAAGGACTGAATGTGCGTCCTGAATAATTGCTTGCTCGCTTGTTCAAAAGATCGTGAGCCGCTTCGACCGTTGTAAGGACGATGTGAGAATGGCCTCCCTTTTCATAATGCACGATTGGTCCGTACAAGTACTTCCATTGGTAATGGGTCAACCAGTTGAAGCATATCTCTGGCGCATTGAAGAAATTTCCGAAAATTGGCAATCGAGGCGGTCCCGGGGGTAAAGAAAGGGTCTTCTTCATATTTAGTTGTGAGTTTTGCCGAATGTGGGAGACTAGTAGATAGAGGACAATAGAGATGAAGGTAAATACGAGCAAGGCCATAGACATCGACGTACAGGCTGAAGATACATACTCGCCACCGAGAGGTTCCATAGTGAGTTTCTTAATGAATATCCTTTAGTTAATAAACCAGTATAGATTAAAGAAGTGGTTAGATAATACAAAACATAAAGGGAAAGGGAGTTCAAATATCCGCCCTTGGGAGGCGCAGCGCTTATACCCATACAAACAAATTAAATATAAGGTTCGTATTTAATTATTTAGCTCATTTCTCGCGCCATATTTAATTATTTAATAATTAATTAATAGATTTAACTAATTTCCTAATTAGGAATTAAATAAAGCTATTACGAAAGTCCTTATAATACTAACTTATAGACTTTACCTCGATTAGCTCTTCTAATTAAAAAATTAACCTCCTACTTCTATAGCACCGCTACGAAACTAGTTCTTAAGATATTAAACCTCCTCTAGCGTAAAAGATCTTATTAATAATTACTATAAAGTTAAAGTTAACTTCGTAAAACTAAATATCCTCTCGTAGTTTATTATTATTATAAGGATCGTAAAGATATTAAGCATAAGCTTACTTAACATTAAATAGGTTAGCTAATAGTTAATTTATTATTAAATTAGGTTAAGGACCGGCTAAGGGATAATTTATAAATAATATTAATTAAGCTTAGGCACGTAGTTAATTACTACGTTTATTATTTAAAATATTAACTATTACTAATACTACGAGTTTTTTATAATACTTTTTAAAATTATAAGAGTATTAAAAATAGCTTATAACTATCGTAATAAAAGAGGAGGACTTAGATAATAAGGAAGAAGAGGACTTACTATCTTATCTATATACTATCTTTATTAATAATTATAAAATCCCTTTTTTATATTAAATAATTAGTAGCTCTACTTAGGTATATCCTACCTCTTCTCTAGCTATCTTAATCCTTACTTAAGGTAAAAAATAATTATTATAATATAGAGCGGAGAGTTACTTAACTTAGTATAATACTTATTAAGGACTTACTAAGTATTAATAACTAATAGTTAGAAATATCCTCATAAGTTAAAATTATTACTAAGAAGTAGCTCTGCCCGCTCCCTAAGTATATACTTAGACTAAATATAACGAGGGATACTGCTTAAAGTTAGAAATTAAAAAAGAGGTTAAGATATAAATTAATAACGAGCTAATTATTAATAAAGTAGTATTATTTATATTAATTACGATTACGACGCTACGATTTAAAAAGCCATAAGATCTATCTCTTTTTTAAAAAGTTTATTATATAACTTTTTTTATTTCTCGAGACGGTTAATAAAGTACTTAAGACCTATTATTACTTTTTATAAATAGCTATAACCGTCTCCTTTACCCTAGCCTTAGTATCTTATTATTTAGAGGTAAAGTAGCTTAAGTACTACTTTTAGCTTAGCTAGTAATTACTAGTCGTTATTATTAAGAACGTCCTTAATAGGGATCCGTTACTTTAGATCTTTATAAGCTCGACTAGTTACTAAGAAAGTATAAATCTACTTTTTTTTTTATAAAGAGCGCTATATTATAAAGTATATTAAATTCTACTTTATATCGTTATTAAGTATTAACATAAGCTCCTATAATAACTCCTTAAAAAAAGTAAATATATCGTTCTCGTCGGTTTTATTACTAACCTTAAAAAAGGCCTTATATTATTAAAGTAACGAGTAAATAAATTTAACGACGTTCCGAAGCTTATTAATAGGGCCCCTTATACGCTAGAGGTTAAGATCTTTTTAAAATTACTTAGTATTAATTAATATATCTAATTCTTACTCGAATACTTCTTTATTATTACTAAATAAAAAGGCCCTATTAACAAGGTTAAGAATATAACTATAGTACCTCATCCTCTAATTAAAAACATCTTCCTAAGTATAAGTATAAGATAATATAGGATATAAGTAACCTAGGTAAGTATTATTATTTAAAGTATTATTATAAATAACTACTCCGAGTTAGTTACCTAATTCCTAGTTATCTATTACTAATTTTATAATCTAAGTAATATTAGCCCTATCGTAAGCACTATACTATTATTATAAAGTAATAAAGTATTATATTTATTACCTAGTATAGTTTAAAAAGTAGGTAAAAACGGTAATAATAGTATTCCACATTAGTAAAGTCTATAAATCGAATAATAAATAAACTTTTATTATTAACCTCCGGATCTCTATCCTAATTATATCTTTCTTCTTAATAAAGATCCTACTCAGCTCCTTTCTTATATTTCCGTATAATAATAAGAGTTTATTAATAATACTATAATCTAATTAATAAAAAAGGGCCCGGAGGTAAGGATTATAAAAAGTTATAAATAGGTTATTATTATTAATAATATACCTAATTACTAATTCCTTAATTCTCATTACTTAGCCCTTCGTAATAATACTAAAAGTAAGTTTCCGTCTCTTTAGTATAAAGTCGTACTTAAAAAATTCTAATAAATATAATAACTTACTAGAGCTTAGATCTATTACTTAGTATTTTAACTTTAAATAAGCCGTTACTAAGCTCGTAGCTATTACTTTAAAATAGGTAACAATACTTATTTTATTATAATAATAATAAAACTAAAAGACTTTATTTTAAATATTTTTATTATAAATCTCTCGAGCAAAGACCCCCTCTAAGTAGATCTACGACTTCCTTAGCCTTACGCCCTTTTATAATATTAAATCGTTATTAATAAAAGTCCTCCCTTTTTAAATTACTTTTAAAAAGGCGAGGAGGCTATCGTAATTATTAAGATCAGTTAATAATACGAGGCTAGTATTAGTTAGGGTTTATAACTACGAAGTAATCTAAAATAATAACTATGTACTAAAAATCATACGACTTATTACTAATTAATTAATTATAATATAACAAATCGATTAATATATAATTTAATTAATTCTAACGATAATTATAGTAGTCACAAAGGGTTAGAAGTAATAATATATAACTTCGTTAGTTTTATTAATATTAAGAAAAAGGGGCACTATAAGTTTTTTAAATTCCTAGATATAATAAAATACTAAATCCAGCGCTCTATACTACTTAGGCTTTTTTTTTTTTTATAATAATTACTAGTAATCTATTTAGTTAAGTAATATAATACCGAACTTATAATCGTAAGTAAGGAATCGTAAGTTCAAATCCCGCTCTAAGTATTTATATTCTTAATTATAAACTTTTATAAGGTATAGTTAGGAATATTAATTTTTAATTAGCCCGGCCCTAGATTTTCCTTTTTCTAGGCGACCTTATATTTAATTAAATACGTTAAATATAGGGCCTTACGATATTTAATTATTTAACTAGCTGAAATTCCTATATTTAACTATTTGTTTAACTTATTTGTTTGACTAATTTGAATAGGTATAAGCGCTAGGGAGGCGGTAGTAACAGCCTCTCGTTCGACGCGGGTCGTTTACTCTCCATGTTGTAAAACATAATATGCAAATCATACGTATGATGAGAGATTGAGTTTTCGTGTCAAGAGCCTTATTTCTCACTCACATTTCGTGCAACACAGTCACACGTAGACGACTGAACATATCGCTTCAGCCATCAGCATACTGAGGTTATATAATTGGTCAGGAAATGGAGGCGTTTCACAAGACTTGTTTACTGATATTACGATAACATCTAGTGCAAACACAGCATGTCTAATTGGCCGATGACAGATGATAGTCCGCTGCCGCTCTTTCCCCGGAGCGTAACAGCGCATACGTATGTGAAGCACAACAGCAGCCAAGTCAACTTACCCTCTTAGGCGCGCTCCGTGATCTCCCTTCATCCAACAACATCAGAGAACACATCGGCGAGGTATCCGCCAGGTGACGTTGACTTCCCATACTTATCGGTAGCCATGCTCTCCATCGCGGGAGCAGCCACGTCCCGCATGTAACCGGCAATCCCTTCCTATTTGAATCTCTCCGCAAACTGCTTGGCATGCAGGCTCAAGCCTTGCGTAGCCCAGATTGGCTGTACCTGCTACATGATACCCATTTTTACAATATCCGCGGGGAAGGTCTCGACTTCTTCCGGAGAGGACTCGCTCTTACTAAAGTCGTATGCGCCAGTGCCTCCAGGCAGAGAGGCGGTATAGAATCCGTGCATATCTTCCTTGTCTGCGACGCTGTTTGTCAGCGCATGCAGGCTTCTAGAGGCATATTCAAACTTGTCTGTGAGACATACTTGGTTTATCTACATCAAGTTAGTCAAGTGATTGGGTTCTGAAGGGCTGGAGGGACGTACTTTGACAGCTCCATGTAACGTCTCCCAAGGGAGCTGCGGGAATACATCAGTCAATGACAGCCCTCTGTGCTCCCTTGCCACATGTACTGGCCAAGAGGTGCCTTTTGAAATTCCCAGTCGAACGTGATGTCCTTCCCGAGAATGCGCTTGGCGGTCGCTCGCCAGTCTTGCAACGCTATGAGCGTATCTCTAACCTCTTTCATTCAGGCATTGTACTGTTCCTCGGTCACTATGGGCTTAACGGCCTCGTTAGAGGTCATCAATCCAGCGGAGGCTCTCCACCCCTTTTTGGCTGCCACTTAATCCCTTCCCGCAAGCTTTCCAACCTCCAAGGCTTGGATGAAGGAAGAGACTGCGTCGACCGCTCTCAGAACACAAGGTTTCTTCCCTGGGGCCGATCACACTGGAGAAAACTTAGGCAGTTTCCGAATATCAAGAAGTTCTCCGGCTTCTTATCCCACCTCGTGATGAACTCAGCATGGTCGCTGTCACATCGGCATAGGATCATCGTGTCCACCGTGTTGGCCGCGTGTTAGTCTGCCTTCTTTATTGTCGATGGACACATATGGACTAACCCCATAATATCGAAAGTCATCCTGATAGTCATCAATAATTGCCTTTTTACGCCGGAAGCTGGCCGCTACCGAAGCTCAAGCCGTTGAGGATGCTAAGAAACTCGGCCGGCCCGACATTCCCACCATCAAAGTGGGAAAGACATACCCAAAAATCTATAAATATGTCATTTATCTCGTTCCAACATTTTCAAATCCCAGCGGAAAGACGCTTTGCCCCCAGACCCGCAAGGACCTCGTCGCGCTTGCCCGGGAATACGATGCCCTCGTCGTATCAGACGATGTCTACGACTTCCTGAGCTGGCCCGAGGACTCATCTACTCCAGACGACGCAGTCGGAGCTGTGCCGCCGAGGCTCGTCGACATAGATCGCAATATGCCCGGCTACAGTACATGGGGAAACACCCTCAGCAACGGATCTTTCTCCAAGGTGATCGGGCCTGGTGTCAGAGTTGGATGGGCGGACGGCACGCCGGCCTTCGCCAGAGAATTGGCCGAGGTGTAAGTCTCTGCCCTGAGCTTCTCCATGTAACAAGCCAAAGAAGCCCGTATGACGGTACTAACTCCTGGGCAGAGGATCTTCTAGCTCCGGCGGTGCACCCTCACACCTCACTTCCACTTTCGTCGACAAGATGGTGCGAAGTGGCAGTCTGCAGACACATATCAAGAAGACTCTCATACCAACATATCGTGAGAGATGCCGCGCCCTCATGGCCTCTATCCGTGATATTTTGGTGTCCTTAGGTGTCACAGTTGAAATCAATAACCCAGAAGATGCCGCGCAAGCGACGACAGGAGGCTTCTTCACATACCTCCGGCTTCCAGAAGACCTTCCAGTGGCACGAACAGTGGCAGCCATAGCCTTAAAAGAGAAATTCCTTCGCGTCGCATTCGGACACATGTTTGTTGTCAGTGGGGACAAAGGGAGCGTTCAGAGAGCAGAGTCAAAGAATGGCTTCACCAGATGCATCAGACTATGCTGTGCGTGGCATGAGGTAGCTGACCTCGAGGAAGGCATTGAAAGACTAGCTGCTACCATACTGGATATCAGATCTAGATTGGAAGCTGGTGAGAATATTAGTGAGCAGGTCTCCATCGGAATAAGGTAGTCGCGGAAAACACGGACTCTGTACTTCAGCATTCGCTTGTTGAAAGCGCTTCAATTAAGTTACCACAGGCTCAGATCCCTTCAAGCATATGCGGCAACCGCGATCGAGAGCTGGCATAGATCACATCTATGACGAGACCAGAGGCAATCCGATGAAGTATCCTCAAGGATGCAAAGCATACTCTACCGAGTATTTGATACGCTGCCAGCATGTTTTCCATAGCAATCGCTTGAGTCTCAAACTTCATGTGGCTGACCAGTATGCTCGAAGAGCATATACTTGATCAAAGAACGTTCGGGCAACATATGGAACAAGTGATGTCAATTCGATATAATTGCAGATTCAGCTCTACTTTCGCCTATTTTCGAATGTTCCAACGATCCCCTAGACTTTCCAGGTTGGTAGCATATCAGTGCTGGCTGTAAAATGGAACCACGCATGCCACCACGCACGTCCAATCCTGGGTTTACGCCTCCAACATTTGCTGGTCAAATGATACTGGAATAGTTCCTAACTGGCTCGATAGCCCCAGAAAGTCTTCCCTCCATTTCCTTCTCCTTCTTTTCTACTTCTCCCTCCACGACAGTTTCGGAAGCAGGCTGTTCGCCAGCAGCCTGAGCTTCTTGTTGCAGCTGACGCTTGTGCAAGAAATCCGCAATGACTGGAAGGGTTCCCTGTCAGTTTGTCCTGAAGGTCGCACTTGGGGGTCGTTAAAATGGGGGAACTTACGGACTAAAATCACGGCCGCGAGCGCGAATGATAGGATAGAGGGGAAGTCTCGCTCGAAGGTGGGTGCCATGGTCTGCGGGAAGATGAGAATAGGCAAGAAAGAGTCTACATCGTCAGTCAATTGGCGAGGAAAAGGTCTGTTGTCCCTTAGGTTGGACTCACTGGTCGCGTAGAATAGTCCATTCATGCTGGAGATAGTCAAGGCACGCTCTTCCGCGTTCCCATTGTTCACCTCATTCGCCCACGTCTGTATTGCAGTTAGTTTCACCACTTAATTTGCTAGCATATGCACCCCAACGCTGTCTTACCCAAGTAACAGCCGTAACATAACCACAAGGTGGTCAACGACGATGTCCTCATCATGCCCATGATCGAGACCAGAGAAGGTGTTGAAAACGTAGAGTGACTACCCACAGTCTCACACAACGGGAGAAGAATCCCACGTGGGAGTTGTTGGGGTTAATCAAAATCACAGAGCCATCGCCGCCGTGCCGGGCATCGATGCCTTGTTCATTGGCTGCGCAGATCTCTGCATAGAGGAGGTCAACCCCTATCCTGCCGTAGAAGAGGACCGATGTATGCCATTTCGAGACTGAAGCTGACGTTTGGTTATCCCAGGCTCGCAGTCCCTGGGCAACACGACTCGGAATTCTTCCACTCTACCGTTGCCAAAATCGCCAACGCAGCAGAGAAGGCGAGCGTAGATGGACGAAAGGTGTTCGTGGGACTCGGCGGGCTGGAACCGAGACCAGACCTCCTGGAGGCACTGGCGAAACGGCGTGATACTATTCGGTAAGTGTTTCCTTCGCGTCGGTGTTCCGTCGTGTCGATCCGGTAATTCGCTCACATCATCGACCTCAGGTTCGCAATGGCAGGCCGTGATCTAGCTCTTTTACTCGCAGGCATGTCAAAACAAGCGGCGTCAATGAACGAAATTTCGAACCAACTCCAATAGTTATTTGAGCCAACCCCAAAGAAGAAAAGGCAGACAAGGGAACCCTCCTAGCAAAAAAAGACTATGGGCACTAAAACACAAACCGGCCAAACCCGAACTCCGCCGAACTATCCCCCGGCTTCCAAATCCCGGGTAGCAAACCATTCTCGCTCGCAATGCAAAAGAGGGTAAAATGATTTTTGAAAGAGAATCGTGTCGTCGTTGGTAAGGTGTAGGGATTTTTGGATCGATGAAGGCGTGACGCATGAGAACTACTCGTCTCTCCATGCGTTTTCGGCATTTTCGACATTTCTGAGCGAAGAGGGCTCAATCCTGTTGGACCCAGTGCGAATACGGCCCCGTTGTCCCTCTCCCGTGGTGCCATAATGAGGGTTCAGGTCGCTGTATCTCACAATGTCTTCAGATTCCTCACCACTGTCATGCGCTGAGTGTGTGGAGATTGTAGCAGTGAGAAGAGGTCTGCGCTGGCGCTCTTCGATCGGACGCTCTGAGAGGTGGCTCCAGGGTTGCGCCCACCATGCGTGTCTCCAGTTGCTGGCACTCTGCATAAAGAGCAGCGTCAGAACCTGTGACGAATGTCTAATTAGCCCGGAACGGCTATGGCCTGGTATACATCTATATCAGACATACCTGTAGCACACCCACGGTGATGACGATGCCTAAGTCGATGGAGGAATTCCGCACCGTTGCGTCCCTCCACGGTCCGATGCAGGCAGTATCTCGACCAGTAATTTCGGCGCAACTGGCATTAGCACCGAATGGCCAACCGCGATCCTTGACGCTGTTCAGGCCACAGCAATTAAGGCTATCCTGGATGCGCCTGATGGTTGACTCATCCTTGGCGACAAACATGCGCTGCCAGCTGGTAGACAGGGCGCAGTTTAGGCCATCGCCGGGAAGAGCGGTTTGCAACAGGATAACGGCGACAGCGGTGGTCAAGATGCCTTGAAGTGTCTGGATAATGGTAGGAAACAGCTGCTCGGTCCGAGCGAGAGAGTTGCTCGCATTGAATAGCAGGCGCGGGTAGTAAAATGCGTTGATAGTGCCGAGGATGGGTAGCAGAATCGGAAGCAGAGACAAGAACGGCGAGATGGGAAGGGCGAGATTGGTGCTCGTTACGTGAACGACGCTGTGAAATGATTAGCAGAGAAATTTGCGGTCGGTGATGTTTGAGAACTCACATGGCCGTCGTCAGCAGTCCGATACAAATCTATAAAAGTATTTTGGTTAGATATTACCTGACATCGTTCATGGTTTCAAATGGTGTTAGTGGATGCCGGCAGTTTGGGCTTACCAGTAGAAACACTACGCCTGGATTGACCCCCATGATGAGCTTTTGAAGACGAACGAGCGCGCAACAACACCAGATCGCTTCCGACCGTTGGAATAGAATTTGTTTAGCAATCAGTGTATGAACATTGATGAGAAGGCGTCTGTCTGGCTTCACATGTGAATAAGTAGTAGACGAAAGAAAGAGAGCGAGAGTTGGGAAGAAGAAAAACGGGAAGAGGGAGGGTGTGGCGCCGTTCGTCGCCCCTCCAAGAGGACCCCAAGGGACCCAAAGGTGCCGATCGCTGCGCTGGGGTGGGAATCTGCTTGATGCGGCCAAAATCGAACATGCCCATTTGCGGCACCAGCAGCGTTGGCAGCGAGCAAGCGCCCACAAGCACCGACGCCAGACAGCATCCAGTCATCCCAAATCTTCCCAAAAGAACTTTGCCGCAGTCTTTCGACGTCATGGCTCAACCCTCCGAGAAGCTTATTCCCTCAAACTCCAGCACGCCATAGGCTGGAGGCACTTTCGTACGAGGGACCAGTCATCTCTACAGACTGGGTGAATCTGGTCTTGGGAACACCCTGGATGACTGGATGTCGCCGTGTAGCACCAGATGGACACACCAATGCTGGAGGACCAACACCAGTGTGTCAGTGTGCCATCCAGAGAAGAAACAGAAGAAGTGTGTGCGCGAATCTGCGAGAGACTGTTGGACCCCGCATGCCGTACGACCAGCGACCGCATTCACGGAGGCGCAGGCCGCTCATCCCGCAACCCTCCCATGCCGATCCAACGTCCTTCCAGCTATTTCTGACCCGAGTGTCGAAGGCGAGGTGTGTTGTCCTGAATGTATCCCGTGCATTCGTCCATCAAATGACGCGACAGAACTGATTGTTTTCTGTCGGTGCCGCGCTGTCCACGCACAGCCTTTTGGCGGTGTGTCGGACGATGGATTCGACTCCAACCTCCTCACTCTCTTCCTGGCGACGAGGGAGGCATACAGGCAGGCAGTCAGGCAGACTCCTCGCGCGCATCAATCAGTCTTTGACGGAGTGTAGGGTAAGCTGATGATGACGCCAGCGGCAGGGAGGCAGCTTTCGGGAAGCTGTCTAGCTGCCCGTCCAGACTCCTCCATGGCCCCATCGAGATGCTTGTTACCCTTGCAGTAGTGCTCCGTGCGTTTGCGTTAGCCCTCTCGATAGTGCTTTTTTTTCGCACATGCATCGCCAGGTCAATAACCCTCCGAGCTGCATTTGGTTCGCCTGCCAATGTTTGATGAGGAATGCGTTAAATCCCCAGGCTCATGATATCGGTTGCGGCCGCAGACAGGAATAAGGACTGAGACATTTCCAAACGGTCTCGCCCGCCTGAAGGCCTTTCCGTCGGCCGATATGTCACTACTTGAGGTAGATACCAGGCCCGATGCTTATAAGTTGGATCTGTCTGCTGCCTGAAGTGACGGTCCTTAGAGGACACAGCCTACGAGGCGGAGAGCTTGTCAATGCGAATTCGAGTGAGTCAAAGATGATGAGGCCTAGATGTGCGATTTTAACACCAGAGAGCCGAGTATTATGGTATGAGACAGAGGGGCACCACAGTCGAGTAATTATTGCCGGTCGATACCAACTCTGGCGAGACAAATCCATGTGCTGGGGTAACTAACAAGCAGCTACCTAGCTGTCTCCGGAACAAGCGTGGGGTTGTATTGGAGGAGGGTCGCGCAGAACTCTGCCTAGCATTTTCAGATATGTTCGGTACACCGTATGGCCACCAGCTGATGCCAGTAGTCGACGAAGTCCTTGGCGTTCAATCCAGGTTGGAGGCAGAAGGATATGCCACGAGGTCTAGGGGTATAGCAAGGGGTTTGGGGGCGGAAACGACAGCCTCTGAGGAGCTTCAACTTGCAGCATGGACGGACCCACAAGGCTGAATGAATGTTTCCAGATGCCGCCCGGTTCCCAAGATGCCCAGCCGGTAAAGAGTCGCCGAGGTGGAGAATGATTCCGGTGAGAGAACCGGCTTGGCTTGGAACGCTGACGACGCTGCCGTCAGGGAGCTCGGGTGGTATCGCAGTAATCTTTGTTTCTCCTCGAACACCCCCGAATTGAAAGTGTCTTTCAGGTCTGATTGGTTGTATTCACTGCTCGGAGCGTCGTCTGACATTATTCAAGAAATGATCGAATGGTTGAGCTCGGATTCTCCAACTTGAAGCCATGGAGAGCATTGTCGGTCCCAGAGTGCCATCGAAAAAAACGTCGGACACCGTTTTGGCAGTCGATTGCCAGGCAGGCATGAAGATACCGGGCAAGATAATGGGTAGTCCATGTGCTAGAAGCCAATCGAGGCCGATAATCAAGCGCCATCTGATGGTAGTGTTCGTGTATTGAGACGAACTTGACCAAGAGCTGTGGGCTACGAGCTAAGGGAACACTGAGTGCCGGAACTTATGTAAGCAAACCTCTAGCCAAATAAGGGAGAGAGACTGAAATTCAATTCGTCAAAGCTGCTTGAGCTCCCCGCCAATCTAATCTTAGCGTCTCCACTCTGCAGCCCCTCCATCGGAGAAGATGCGGCAGGTGTGGCAGCAGGAGCTGAGCTGACGGGAAGGAGGGGCAACTCCAGTCCACAGCTTGTTCCTGCCACCTGCTGTTGCGCTGCTGCTACCTTACGCGGCGTGCATCAGCCAAGATTGACGTCGTCGTTTCCCGCCATCATCTTGCCGGAATTCCTGTTTGCGACCATCTCAATCTCTCTCCCTTTAATATCTACACATACCCCGCGTACCTAGTGGACATCTGGGGTCAGAACCATTATCCTCACGTCCGGAAGAGGCAATCTAGAGGGACAACCGCCGCGGAAACGTCACCAGCAATGGCCTCACTAACTTCAAAGTTTGCCAACCTCAATCCCTTCTCCAAATCGGCGCCAGAGGATGAAGAGGAGCTCGGCGATGCGACCGACAACACCACCTTGGCTGGCGGAGGCCACGCTGCACGCGACTCAGACCTTAAGCACCGTCTCCGCGTGAGCCGTGCCATCAAGTCTTTCCTTGTCGATCAGAAGGCCATCTCCTCCAAGGAAGCAAACGTCGACTCAGAACAGCTCACCCCCGAGTTGCAAGCCCTCGTGTACAAGCCTCACATCAGCGTGCCCCGCGAGCTTACTGATAGATCCCACCCATTGCCCGAGTACTTCATCAGCTCCAGCCACAACACCTACCTTCTGGCCCACCAGCTTTATGGAAGCTCTTCGGCAGAGGCCTATGACGAGACGTTGCGTGCTGGCGCGCGATGCGTCGAGATCGATGCCTGGGATAACCCCGACAACAAGGACGAGCCCAAGGTCACCCACGGATACACCCTCGTCTCCAACATCCCTTTCCGCACCGTCTGTGAGACCATCCGAGATGTCGTCGACCAAGAAGCCAAGGAACCACATCCCGCTGCGCCAATCCTTCTGTCTCTCGAGAATCACTGTGACCCTGAGGGTCAACTGCGCCTGGCATTCATCATGAGAGAGGTCTTTGGAGATCGCCTTCTTAGCCAAGCCATCAGAGAAAAAGGCCACGCCGAGCAAGAGGGCCAGGCCAACCATGTCCGTCTGGAGGAACTCGGCAACAAGATTGTTGTCATTGTCGAATATCACTTCCCTGGAGAGGCCGACGACAGTAGCTCGAGCTCAAGTGATGATGACGAGGAGGAAAAGAAGGCCAAGAAAGATTACAAGGAGAAAAAGAAGGCTGCGCCTGCTTCGCTGATTGTCCCAGAATTAGAGGCACTCGGCGTCTACGCCCAGTCCGTCAAGCCCATCAACAATTCATGGTTCGAGGAGGTTCTGCAAGATGCGCCGCACCATCACCTCATCAACGTCTCCGAGTCTGGGCTGGCCTCCCATCTGCCGACGCACACTGACAAAATCTCCCGCCACAACGCTCACCATCTGATGCGTGTTTTCCCCAAGGGAACTCGCATCTCTTCCAAAAATCTCCATCCCGTTCCCTTTTGGGGAATTGGCGCCCAGATCTGTGCCCTCAACTGGCAGACATTTGGAGCATCAATGCAGCTCAATGAGGCGTTATTCGCCGGTTCTGAGGGTTTCATTTTGAAGCCCGCCGAGCTCCGGCCCGGTGGCTCGGGCCACCTCGGCAACGGAAGGAAGCGAAAACTCCGTCTACACGTCGGCGGTGCCACCGACATTCCCGTGCCGTCCGATCGCGACGAAGACGAGACAATCAAGCCCTACCTCACGTGCACGCTTGTACATCCTCATGATCTCGATATCAAGCCTCCAAAGAGGAAAACGGCTGGCTACAAACAGCACAAGCTGACAGGATTCTTGCACAAGGGAGAGAACCCACCACCCACCGACCCGCTTTGGGACGAGGTCCTAGAGTGGGAATACCAAGACAACGAAATGGTTTTCTTGCGGATGCTCATCAAGAGTGATGATAGCTTCGCCAAGAACCCAATCTTTGCCGTTGGCGCGGTACGACTGCTCTACACGATACCGGGCTGGGTCTTTATCCGCATGCTTGACCTCAAGGGAAGAGAAACCAAATGTTCCATCCTTGTCAAGTTTGAGGTTGTCGACGCGTAGAGGTAGCCATGTATACGCTAACTGTTTCGAGTATCTCCCAAAGCTTTCGTAATATAACACGCTTGCCATTACTTGTCCGATCATTGTAAGGAGTGATGTGCAATTGAGATCGTCGTAGCTAGTGCCATATGGATCTCTACTTGGCTAAACAGCGTATTCACAGAAACGGATATGAGATATTGCCACAGCATTTGATCCAAGTAACATACATAACTCCCCTTGCACGCGCGCATCATGCAGCCTGATCAGCGGCACATGGCACGACCTCGTCCCGATCCTGAACCTCCCCCGCCAAGAAACCACTGCCTTAGTAAGCGAATTTTGACCCCAAGACAGAGACATGGACGGTGTTGAGACCTATGAAGGTTTCGAGGCACCGGGCCTACTGCTGTCAGTATGTTCGGTGTGGTGATCGAGTCCGGTTAGGTGTTGGACACATCCCGCCCACGTTCGTGTACTGTACCACACAAGACCATGGCAAAGGGTGAGAAATAGGTTTCCGGGAAGGATTCAAAGGATTCTGGATTCATGTATAGTAAAGACTTCACCCTGGCCTATGGCTGAAAGGGACGGGGATACACTCGATTCCCCTTGTCGTATGTGATTACACACTAGTGCTCGTACAGCCGGACGCCATTAAGAAGCATCATAGGCGGCATCTTCGAGGCAGGCGACGGTTGCTACTTACACTATACTGCCTCTCCTGACATAAAAGCCTTCCCAAACAAGCATCCTCCCTCTACATCACCCACGCCCCATCCATAGGCCCCCAACGGAAACCCCACCAAATAAACGCTCGCTACACCTCCAACACGCGGGAAGCCTCGCTCGGCTCACCTGTCTTGAACAGACTTTACCCGCCGCCCGCCGCCCGCCATCCATCCATCCCCGTCGGCTAGGGAAGAACCCGACATTTAGTCGAACCTTGAAGGTGCGAGAGGCTGATGAACGGGAAAGAGAGTGTGAGGCTCTTCTAGGTGTATCCTTGCGTGTGCTGAATCTGGATTGCTGGGTTGATGAGTGCCGGTTTACTTACTACCTGACTACCAACTGACGGGTTGCGAGTTCCCCCGTACCAGGTTCATCGCTTTCGTAACTTTGTTCATCAGCCGTCCGAAATCTAGATAAAACTGGTTTGCCGTTCTTCATCGTACTCACTTCTCATATTTACTGTGGCCTGTCTCGTACAAATTTGTCAGCTTGATAAGATGATTGTATCCAGTTGGTGGAAATTCACACAAACTCCATAATCCTCCTACTCCGGATCTTCGCAACTCACCACTTCCATCCGAGCACCATCTCACCCCGTCCGCCCCCCCGCTTCCGCAGCCGTGACGCGGTCCCACACCCACCCACACACGGCCCCGAACGAAGTCCAGTCCAGTCCGTCTAATCACAACTGCCCCGTACGCCTCGACCACCAAGACCAACAAGCGGCCCTCCCAAAAAGCCCCCAAAAAAACTCAGAGCACCGCTGAAATCCGAACTTCACAAAGGCCGGCTCTTTGGGTGACCTGAAGGTGGGTTGGTAGAAAAACTTTACCACACGAAGTGGAAAAGAGCCCCTTTCCATTTGGGAGGGTGAGGTGAACTCACGCAAGAGCCAACACCACCCACTCTGCTACTGAGTTACCGAGAGGGAGGGACAGAACACAGACTGGGAGGAACGGCCGCGTTGCGAGCGGTTTGAGAAAGGTTGGGATGATTCGTGGACAGCCCTTTCCGCGGGCAGCCTGTGTTTGCATGTACCTGGTTCGTGCTCCATGTAGAGCGGCGCCGACTCGGCGAGAGCTTTTCAGTACTCTGTTCATTCAGTAGTTTCGTCGTAGAGATGATTTATGAGGGCATTCAGTTGATTGCTCAGAATTGAGCTACAGCGATGAGTGGCTGACACTGAACTGTGAAATTACTCAACACAGCACTATGTCTCTACTTGTAGTGATGAGTTGAGAGAGACACTGGGCTTAAGCAACTCTACAAGCACACAAAAAGTCACAATAAATAACGGAATAAATCAGTGATGTGAATGAAGACGTTCCCATCGTCTATAGCTGTAATTTACTGCTATGCTATCTCCGTCATCAAAAGTTGACACCCGCATCCTGCGTCCTGTACGTCCTCGTCACCCTCGGATCCCACTTCATCTTGTTCTGCCTCTCAAGCTCCTGCTGCCTCTCCACCTCCAACTCGTCAATCTGCGCAAAGTTCCTCTTGCTTCGGAACGGACACCTGCCCTTACGGTACAGCATCCCAATCACCAACCCGAAGATCAAAACCCCGCCCACGGAGCCTAACGCGATAGGCAGCGCCGGCATCAGCTTCACGTTGCTGCCGCCCGAGGTCTCGGCTTGACTGGGCGAGGCGATGCCGCCGCTTCCGCTGTTGGCGTTGCCGCTTGGTGTGGGAGTCGGCGTCGGGGTCGGAATGAGGCTGAGGGGCGTGGTCTCTGGTATCACGGGGGCTGGAGGCGGTGGGATGAAGGATGGTGTTGGCGTGGGGATTTGGTCGCCGACGCCTGGTGTTGAGATGGGTATCACCCCGGGGATGGATGTTGGTGAGGGGAGCGGTGGCGGGTCGGAGAGGGATGGTGTGGGTGTTGATGTTGCGTTTGTGGTGGTTGAGATGATGAAGGTTGTGAGAGGGCGGGCGGAACTTGATGGTGGTGGTGGAGGCGGCGGCGGCGGCGGCGGCGGTGATGGTGTTGGTGTTTGTGAAGACGTCTGTGAGAGCGTTGGTGTGTTCTGCCTTATTGGTGCCGATGATGATGAGGATGAGGCTCTAGCAGGCAATGATGATGATGGCGTCGCTTTTACTGAGGGTGTTGGTGTTGTTTGTGCCCTCGTTGCTTCGCTCAGTGTGTTTGGGGTTCCTGTTCCCACTCCCGTCTGCCCTCCCAGACTCGTGGGAGGCGTTTTGGCGTCAGGTTGGTTGTCGGCCATGATGAAGAAGTGAGATGGTTGAGTCGTGAGAGTAAATGATTATCGCTATTCGTGCTTTGTGGTATATGTTTTGGTACGTAAAGGCCGTTTGAATATGTTCGTTGCGTCGTAGTAGATTATGTTCAGTATGAGTTCGGGGCCTTTTGGCGGTGGGGGAATTCCTCCGAATAACCTCGTAACCAACTCGAGTGTGGTGAGGTATGATAAAATCCTGATCTCCAAAGCAGGTTCAATGTCCCAATGACGACCAGGTAGTGTCAGGTGACGGCGTGAGGTGGGTGGTATTTTCCGATGTAAGTCGATCCAGCGGCTCAACAATCGCCCTCTCTCTATTCCTCTTGTTCGTCTTCTTGATTTTTCGTGCCAAGCCTCGGAAGCTGTCAACGTCAAGGCCAGTTCAAACAAGACAAATTAAACACTCAATAAACATCATACAATGTCAGTCCCAAAATAAAGAAAAAAGAGACCAAGGCACTTGCCGTCCCAGAAAAAGAGGGCTGGGGGGGAACAGGAATCTTTAAACAAAGATGTGCCGGTGACCACGTACCCCCTCCCTCTTACACTCTTCAGCGTATATTGACAGAGAGTACATGACATGGTGCCATGTATGTACATTGTTTAGGTACCCCATCCATTCCTCGTCTCTCCCTCGGTCCGTCGACCGTCGTTCACATCAAATTCTCTGACGGTTTGAACACCCCTCCCCCCCATCATCCGAGAAACCTTACTGTGAGAGTTTTGGCTGACGTGACGCAGAGTCGGGACAGTGAGAGAGGGAGCAACTCACACTCACTCTTCCTCTCTTCCTCTGTGCGTATGAGCGTGTGTCAACGTCTCGATGAGGAAGATGAATGTACCAGGGATCTCTAGGGGTCGCAACCGTCTCACAATGGTATTGATATTGATCCCTGCACGCCAGTTGGAGGCTCAAAGCGCGGCTCCGATGCACAGTCTTCTGCAGCACTAGACTCAATATGTCTACGTACGCAGTACTTGCTTCTCAACTGACAGAAAGCGTGTCAAGTCCCGTCCCGCAAGACAACTACTGCATAGTAGGAACAACTAGCCCCCAAGAGGGGCACGGAATAATGTGGCCCTCGTTAGTCACGTCTTAGTCTCACTCTTATTCCCTCCCCCCTCCCGCAAAGTCCCAGGGATCTAAAGACTGAAGCCCCAATGCTTGCATGTTGGCAGGGTTGCTGCCAGCCCGTTCCAGACGTGGAGTGTTTGAGTTGATCTTCTTCAGACCAATGAAACCCCCAATCCTTCCTTCGTCCCACCTTTTCTCTCGCCCTTCCGGCCGCCAAACCACCCCCTCTCCAGGCTCATCCCTCACGACCCGCCAATGTCTCTTTCAAAGTTCCATCAGCCCTTTCTCTCTGTGTCTTGAGGCCCTCAGTCTCTCGGCCCACTGCACGTCTCTAGACAATGGAACAGTTCGACCGGGAGCTTAGAGGGCCCCCAATTGTGTCTTGGCCCCAAGTGGAGAGCCCCAACTAAACTACTGGCGTCGCATTCAAATCCGAACATTGCAACGCAAAAGAGTCTATCGAACATATCCGTTCTCAATAAGGTAATCAGGGTTATCCGTATTGTCTCTCATTCCCCCCAAAGAAGCCACCAGAAACCGGACTAACTTACTAACGTTAATAATCCCTGACGACAACTGGGGGGAGAGGAAGAGCCTCCTCGTCCTCATCTGCTCTTCGCATCACCCACCGCTGGCCGACCTGACGTCGGAACACCCCCGTACACGGCGTCACCTGTCAAACTCGCCAACAGGCAAACTTCGGAAACTTGCATGATCCCCGCGTCGCAACCCATACCGACTCGTCTGTACTCCGTTACCACCCCGGCGATCGTACACTTTTCCCCCTCGGCAGGACTGCCAGACTGGTCACCTCCTCAACCCCAATCCAGCCATCTCTTACACCGACACGCCGTCAAGCGCGGGCAATCAGGGAGACCGTAGACAGGGGGGGAGGTTCAGGGCTTTGCACGCTTTGCACGATCTCCGTTCGGTAACCGGCCACGGAAGTTTTCTTTCTTCTTTCTGCAGGCTGCACTGGCAATCAGGCAAGACTCTTGCTGCGGAGTACTCTGTTGCTATCCATAGAAATCTCCACATCCTTATTATGCCCTACCAGACGACAAAAAAGAAACAGGGTTATCTTCAGCCTCCCCCGACGCGTTCGGTTGACTCGGCACGCTCCCCTGGTGCAGCTTGATTCTGCATAGAGAAAGAGGCCCGTCGTCTCCCCTACCCCCTTCGGCAGTCAAGACTCTCTAAAACGCAGCTGTCAAAACAATCCCGCGCCGGGGGTGTGCAAGGTAGGAGAAAGAAAGAAAAGGCAAGGCACCTTTCGGTCGCCCACCGAGAATCTTACGACACCCAAGCCATGGCCTCTCGTTCGGGCGGTGGGCGACCCGGATCCGAGGTCGGGCTCATTCCGCTAGTCAAAGTTGAAAATTCCTCTCCTTTCCTTGATCACGCCCTTCCCGCCCAGGAGGAGGGCAGACACGTCATGTGGTAGCACTCCGTCCCATCTTTCTGGTGGTGCACTCTCCTAGACTCTCACTCGGTGGATGGGACGCCAATGTCAGAGATATACTGAACGGTAATAGTGCGACTATAGTGATCGAAGGTTGCACCGTCGATCGTCTCTTCTTGGTAGCCTCGCACTTCCTCGGTACCATCCACGTGAAGAAGCTACGTGGGATATCTAGAGCATAACGCGGTAAGAATGCCTATTCTAGCATGGCGCCGACATCATCGCGAGTCTCGACCAACTTTTTTTTTTTTTCTCAACATTTGGAAAATCAAGAAAAGGATATGCCGAGGTCCAGGAGCCTGCTTTATGGTTCATCTTTGCTTTTTGACGTTTCGAACGTATTCGGGTTTTTCATGTGCAGGACTACAGGTGTGTTCTCCTGCAGTTAGTTGATGCCGCGAGAGGACAACGTCAAAGCGGCGCGGGTTGGGAAACAAACGACGTACGAATCCGAACCCGCTCCATGTTTTATCGTGTCGGTATCTGTGTAAATGCTACTTCACACTTTAACCCTGCAAATAATGTCGAACCGAAAGGCAGAGCATTTTGGGTCTTCGTTAATCATGTCAAAATCAAGCGAGCTTTGCGAAGATTGCGACTTTGTTTGATGATGCCATTGAAAACACCAAACAAAAATCTCGAGCTGTGCGGTGGCGGAGCAAGGCGAGAAACACCAAAAGTGACCCGTGTGTACCCCTTCAAGGAACACTTTCAAGGAATAACAATTAATTCCTATAGTAAGCCAAGGTCCGGCTGGTGCCATGGTTCACTGGCTCGCGATACCTTTCAGATGCTTCGGTACAGTGCTGGAGATCTGTTTATCTCGCCCTTCTTCGTCCCCCGTCAACTTGACTTACACGGAAGTGTTCAACTGAATCTTATCACTGCGCAACTCCCGATCAGAAGAAGACGGGAAGGAGACCCACGACTCCATAGTCCCACAGCTCTATCTCCCGAAAGCTAGCTGACTGAGAGGATGCCGAGTTGATTACCACGTAAGGATACGGATATGCTTATCAGTCGCACCATCTCCTCGGCCAGCCTCAGTTGGGCGACAATCATCCATCTTTCCGTCATCACTCAAACTGCCGCCTGTGGCAACATAGAGACTTGAAAATGTAGAATGCCATCATCTCCTAAACTCGAAACAACTGAACTCTTCAGCTCCCCCGTAAATAGAATGAACAGCACTACGGAAAGAGGAAACAAGAAACACCCATCAAAGAAAGGCCACCCCCGGCGGCCATGACGCCACCGGCCCCCGCCGACTCCCCGCTCAACCCCACAATCACCGCACCCGCGACCGAAGACTGCGGCGAACCACCGGCCAAGCGGAGAAAGACGCAGGCTTGTTCACGGTGTCGTCGGCGAAAGGTACGTTGCTATTTTATTCTTATTTCTCCTTTTTTTTTTTTCTTTTTTTTCTTTTTCCTTCTGGGTTTTTACTTCACTGTGTGTAAGAGCCAGAGACATCCATTCTCTGGTACCCTAAAGCAGCACTGTCACCAATTTTGAAACAACCACTCCTTGCCCAAGTTGGGTTGACCCTTTGACCAAGATCATCACAACTTCAAACCCCACCATTCCCAAAAGAAGAGGAAACCTGGACAAGTGCAAAAAGGGGAAGGGGCTGACAATCTTTTGTTTTTTTCCCCCTCGACCAGCAAAAATGCGATGATCAGAGACCCTGCGCCAGCTGCGCCAGGTCGGGAGAGCGATGCAACGAGGCGGTGCTCCCGTCGTCCTATCAAACCCGGCCCCCGGGCCCCGGGTTCCCTCCGCTATAAAGTTTCTCTCCTTCTCCCCTGCTCTTCCCCAGTTGCGAAGGAGGAAACAGCTAGTTTCACGTTGTTGGCTGGTTCATAGACAGTAGTTTGCGACGGTTGATCTCTCTCTCTTCGCCGATCTGGATCTGCTCGCAACCCTCCCGGTCCAAACTTGTAATGTTATACTGATGCTGCGGTATCACCTCCCCTTCTAGGAGTTCAGATCATCATCTTCTTCACCATCCCGCGACGCACACACCCCTAGCAAGGCTGGGTGACATCGCGTTGTTGGAGGAGCGCATATCGCGTCTCGAAGAGACCGACGCTCGTCTTCAGGTGGTCGTCGATAATCGGAACAATCATGTCCAACACAGCTATGCGCAAGAGCCGTCGCTACCATCATCGTTGTATCGCGCGCATGAAGCGTCTCATACACATCACCACGCAGACAAATACTATCACCACCGACGCAGAATCTCATTCGCATCAGGGCCGGGAATCGGACCAGAAGCTTCTCTCTCAAGGAGCTCGCCCGCCATCGGCCTCTTGGCTACCTTTGCTCGCTCAGAGGAAGACAACCCACCACCACAAACACTACCTAATCCATCAGTCCACGATGGCGGCAACACAGCACGTAGGCCCGACCAGGAGATCCCCCTCGACACCGCAACAGAAACCTCCCTCTTCGACGAGACCAAAGTCCACTGCCGCTACCCCTTCCTCCGCCTCGACGACTTCCGCAACCCAGCAAGCCGGCCGAGAGAAGCATGGGCATCCTACCTCACTAACATGATCTTCTCCATAGGCATCCTCCTCGAGAAAACCTCCCCGTCATCATGTCCATCAGGAAAGCCTTTCTCCTAGACAAAAATCACATGATTCAGCCCATGACGCCTCACTTCTTCCAGTCGAGCCTGACGGATCTCGAGGCGGAGAGATTCAATCTTGCTGCGCTCAGGTTTCCGGGCGACTTTGATCTGCTAGACGCTTGAAGTATAAGTCAAAGTATCTTGCGTAAAATTGAACCAAGCGCGTTATCATGGTGAGAGTCGAACATGAGTAGAGAGCCGACCTGAGAAGGCGTCAAGGAAGGGCACGACATGTTGGCCAAGACTGACGTCCAAGTCGCCGAGTAACTAACGCCGAAAGCCATGGATTCTGACTCGGGGGCAAGCACCACAAACTCAATTGAGTGCTTTCCTAAAGAAAGCTCGTTATCGGCTTTTAGCCAATCCGGTGGGGAACAGCTGCCAAAGCGAAGCAAATAAACTCGCGGGACGTACGTCACTGACGCCCCGGTGACGTGACACCGTCCCCGAAAATGCTCATCCGCGGGGTCCTTCTTTCCGCAACAAAACATGTACTTATTTCCATGGAAGGGAAGGTACGAGTCTACACATAAACTGATAATGACCCCCCCTAGTTGAGGTGAGAGTCCCGTGCACTTCACCTAAAAGTAACGGAAAAATACATACTCCAGGAACCCGAAGACTATCTATAACCCGAATCCTAGCCAATAACCCGAACCCTAGCCTATCCTAGCCCTACCCTAACCTCTAACCCTAGCTATTATAGGCTAGAACCGTGCACAGTACTCTCACTTTAACTATTATTTTAACCGTATTAGGCTAGAGCCGTGCACGGTACTCTCATCTCAACTAGGGGGGGTCATTATCAACTTATCGGATCACTCGAAGGTACGGATATACGTACAATTAAGTAGAGATCCACCTCGGCCAGTCCGCCCGCATCCGAATCAAGTCATCCACGGCCCTTAACGCCGTGCTTTTGATGGGGCCGAGCGGGGAAGCCATCTAGGTTGATTTCAAAGCCCCGCGGTCTCGTCTTCCGTACACCTAATGTGACCACTATTTGAATCGACTGTCTGCCTCTCCTTCACACGGACCTTTATACCTTTGGACTGGCATCATACCACATCACACTGCAAGACATCACGACGTATCCTGCCAGCCACACAGTCCTACGCATTCTCTAGATAAATCAACACTTACAAAAAACAGCCCAACATGAGCAAACACGTCCTCATCCTCGGCGGCCACGGCAAAGTCTCCCAGCACCTAACCCCAATCCTCCTCAAAAAGTCCTGGACCGTAACCTCCATAATCCGCACTCAAGACCAAGTCCCCGCCATCGAAAAGCTCGCTCCCTCGTCTTCGGGCAGCGGCAAACTCAACGTCCTCGTCCGCAGCATCGAAGACGTAACCTCCCAACAAAAAGCCCAAGCAATCCTAGACGAAGTCAAACCAGACACAATCTTCTGGTCCGCCGGCGCAGGCGGCAAAGGCGACCCCTCTCGCACCTTCACAATCGACCGCGACGCCGCCATCCACTTCATCAACGCCGCCGTCGCCACCCCGTCCATCAAGAAATTCATCCTCGTCTCCTACCTGAGCTCCCGCAAGACGAAACCCACCTGGTGGTCCGATAAAGCCTGGCAAGACGCACTCGACGGCAACAAGAAACTCTACAACTACTCTCTCGCCAAAATCGCCGCCGATGAGGCCCTCTGGCAAGAATCGAGAAAGAGGACAGATGGCTTTGCTGGTATTAGTCTGAGACCCGGTCTGCTGACCGAGGAACCGGCCGGCAAGATTGAGTTTGGAAAGACAAAGGAGGCGAAGGGCACCTCCAGCCGACAGACCGTCGCCGAGGTCGCCGCGCTTATTGCGGAGAATGACAGCTTCACGACATCGTGGGTAGACTTGCTGGATGGCGACGAAGACCCCAAGACAGCCGTCGACAGAGTTGCAAAGGAAAAGGTGGACGTTGCTGTGGGCGAGGAATTCTACAAGGCTTAAAAATCCATACCACGCTTTGGGAATTTTGTCATTAATAGTACTATCATAATACAGCGAATCTCGTTTCTCGTCATGTCATCAGAGCAATGTGCTTGAGCTCCCTATTACGATTTGTTAGCATCAGTCAGAAAACGCATCCAAGAGATCAGATGACTTACTCTTGCACCTGCTGTCCCACCTTCATGGGCGCATACGTAACCTCCTCGCCCTCGTCCCTGCCCAGGTTGAATTGCTCAGCCCTAACCTTTTGTGCCTGTTCCGACAGCTGAGGGATAGGAGTGAGATCGTGGTCCGATGACAAGTGCCAGAAGAACGTGGACGAGATGCGGACGAGCGGGCGATCGGGGAGCTCGGCTTTGCGGCGCTCGATCACGGCCAGTGTCTTTTCATTCACCACGACCTCGTGGAAGCCTGCCTTGATGAGCCCGCCTGTCAAGTGCTCCAACTGCTTTCCGGCTTGGACGAGCAAGTAGTTGCCCTCAGGAATCTTGACGGCAATCTTCTTTCCCGTGTTGCGCGCCCAGATGTGCAGGCCTGGATACCGAGAACGCCCGTGAATGGTCAGGAAGTTCAGGTCTGTGTGGAAACCGGCGAGAATGGTGTCCTGCTTGCCGTATTTGACCAAGTCAGAAGCCGTTGGTGCGAGAAGGTGAGGCCCGTACTTGCCAGCAGAGCTGAAAGCATCGGCAGGGAGACCCAAACCGACCGCCGCCATCTCTGCCAGGCCCGTAACGGCTTGCTTCATTGAGGTTCCCCACTTGTCCATGGCAGGAGGCCAACGCTCACGGATGTGCGGAGCTTCGGGGACGACATTGGGGGCGTTGAGCCCGGGGAACTCGGTCTCGTACGGGGGGTTCTCAGCCATGCGCCAGAAGAAACGGCACTTTGGGTCGGGGTCGTGTGCTGTGATATCGAGAGGGCGCTCGGTTTCCGCCAGGCGCTCGATGACCTTCAGGCAGGGCTCGTCTACTGCACATTTGGGCTTTTCTGTATCCTCAAGAGTGACACCGATTTGGTAGCTTAGCTCCGGACGCTCATCCTTCTTGAGCTCTTCAGTCGGCTGGGCAAAGTAGTCCTCAAGCAAGTCGAGGAAAGTAGTGTTGTCTGATTCGGCGACTCGTGAGTCGTGCAGCACGAGCGCGCCATAGGTGATGAGGGCAGTCGCGGCCTTTTGGCACTCATCGCGGACTGCAGCGGAGTCGCGGGGCTCGTTGAGGAAAACGTCGAGATCGATTATGGGGAGATCCATGGGGAGGTCCTGTGCGGCGGCCATCGCGGGCAAGTGGATGCGCGGGGTCTCGTGAAGTTGAAAACTTGGGAATCGCTTCGTTGATGATTTGAGAAGCCGACTGTGGCTGGGATATAATAAGCAAACAATATGTATCGCTGATGACTGCGGCCAGAATTCGCAAACGAGGAGCGGAAATCGCTGGGTTTTGTCTTGTGTCGCTATGCATGTGAGATGGTCGAGATGCGCGCGTGGTGGGGGGTTCAGATGGCTCAAATGGTCGCATGGCCCACCCGGGCGCCTGACCGGAACAGGCAGCTCACTGCCGACCCAGCCCGTTAAAGATGGTTCCTGCGCTATGGTGTTGAGCACATCGTGAATGCCAACCAATCCCGTCCTTTCATCGGGGCTCTCCGGGTCGTGTCTACGGAGGCCCATCCGGCGCACCGAGACCCCTACTCCATGCTGATTTCCTTTCAGGCTGCTACCATTGGAGGATCTCTCCCGTTGAAAGTATTTGGTTGCAGATCTGGAAGACTCGATGGGCTGACTCGGGGTAGCGTGGAGTGCGGAGAATCTGAACCAGTTTTCAATGTCCGTTGATTTCCGCCGGCCATCGCCGGTCCACGCCGATAACCACTGGTCAGCAGCGTCGCTGCTCTTATGCCTGGAATTTTACAATTTGATTCGAACATTAACCCAGATCTTGCGTCTCTTGGTTATTGAACAGCCGAACAATCTGTCCCCGGAGCAGTCCGGTTAGTTGTGCGAGTCAAATAATGAGACCACGCTCAGTCTTCCTTAGAGTCTTCCGCATCTTGAGGAACTTTACGCGGCCATTCGGGGCAAATGTCGATTTCCTCTCGCGGGAACCACAGTTCCAAGAACAGGTATAGCAAGTAGTCAACAATGACACAGAGGCAAAAGAGCTTGCCAGCCCAGATACCACAGCCGTAGTATCGCTTGAGTCGGTCGATGAGGGCGAAAGACCGCACTCTACTATTGCCGAATGTCGAGGAATTGGCAGCGTCATAGCCATAGAATTCGGCTTCGCTGAGCTCGCCCGTGATTCCCTGGTACACGCGCTCGGTGCGTTCAGCAACATTTGTCCATGAGTACATCTTCTGGACTTGCTCATGGAAACGTTCCGTTCGAATCTTGTTTGCTCGTAGTGCAGCAATAGCCCTCCCCGTCGCAGCAACCAGGTCGTCTTCTTCTGGCTTGGCGAAGACAGTCATGTGCGACGGGAGGACCTCAGGAATACCACCAACCTGAGTGCATACCACGTACAGCCCGCAACTGGCTGCTTCTACAATCACAGTACCAAAGGCTTCCGTCAAACTAGGATGGAGGTAAATATGGCCCCGAACCATGACGTCGCGTACTTCTTCATGCCTGATAGGTCCCAGCATTTCTACCCGATCTTGTAAGACGTTTTGTTCAATCATTTGTTCGAGGTCAATGACCTTGGGTCCTGAGCCTGCAATGATGAACCTCGTGTTCGGGTGGTTCTCGAGGATGCGAGGGATCGCAGCCGTTAGGAGATCCGTTCCCTTGTTATAGAAGAGACGAGATATCACGACGATTGTGACTACATCGTTCGGTCCCAGGTGATGTGCGGGAGGTGGATTTTGGCCAAATGCATTATTGGCGTCGGTTGGGGGATAATCGAGTGGACGGAAGTTCTCAGACACGACGGCGTTAGGTATGACTGAAACCATGAGGGGATCTAGAGATGCTCGGAGGACGGTATTTTCCTTGCTACAATTCCAGTCAGTTATGCCTGTCCGAGGGCTAGGGCGCGGCGCGACGTACCAGGTATGGCTGACACAAATAACGTGGTCCACGTCACTCAGGGAAAACTTGAGAATCTTGTTTGTCAAGATACTGCTAGCATCGGCGAATCCAAAAAGCGAATGGTCCGTAAAGACGGTCCGGAGACCCATGGTCCTCGCATGCAGAATAGCTTCATGGCAAAAGGTGCTCAAACTCGCATGGCCGTGGACGATTTCGATCTGTTCTCGAATGAGGATGTTGCGAATGATGGGAAAGGCTGAAAAGACGGTTGGGAAACTAGCCGATCGGAATACGACGAGGAAGGGGATGTGGTAGACTCGCAGGCCGTTTGTCAGGTTTCGAATACCGGTGCGACCCTTATAAGCGTGGGTAATGATAATGACTTTGTGGCCTCGATCGATGAGCTTCGTGGATAGCTGGTAAATGTGACTTTCGACTCCTCCTGGCTGTGGGAAGAAGAAGTCGCTAGCCATAGCGATATTGTATGTTCGAGCCATGTTGTCTATATGCTCGGCGCGAGCGGTGGTCACCTAGAAGAACGATGATGGAGCATTGCAGGTTGTCAAGCGTAAACTCGCGGGACAAGATATGTAGTTGCAAATGGAAAAGGACGGAGAGGTGTGTTCCTCAAGATCCTGTTTAGCTAGGTAGGTACCTTGCGCAACCACCTGGAAGGTACGCGACTGGAGCTAAGGGGGGAGCTGCGGCATGGTGGTCCGATAAGAAAGAAATGGTAAGCGGTGGAGCCTGGCAGAACTACGATAAGGAAGTTCATCCAACTTTTTTTTGGGACGGTGCGACAGGTGCCCCTCCAATATCTGTATGTCAAGCCTCGCTGCGAAAAGAAAGAGGTTTGCGCAACGTCTGCAGAAACTCTACAAGGTTTGCGAGAGCCCAATTGACACCATGTACGCTCGTTACGTCCCATCCAAAAAGAAGGAGGCTCAGGCGCCTGTCGAAGCTTCGGCGCCGCCTCCTCTCCCGGCTCCAGAACCATCCGCGATACCAGCTAGCGAGCCAGTCGTGACCGAAGGTACCACCGCGGCCGTTCCGTATGCACGATTCGTACCGTCCAAGAAACCTCGCACCTCAATTTTGAGTGCAGCACCGACAGAACCTAACGTCCTGTCCCCGGCGACGAAGCGCAAACATGAAGAGCCGCTCGAGGCCGTAGATACCCCCGTCAAGAAGAAGAAGTCAAGAAAGTCGGAAACTGGTGCTGCATTAAACGAAGAAGAGACGTCACCAAAAAAGTCTGAGAAATCGGAGTCAAAAGACACCAAGTCGGAAAAGAAGCAAAATAAGAAGCGCGAATCTGAGGTCGAGGCTCCAGAAGTAGAGGATGCCAAGGAAAAGAAGGATAGGAAAAAGAAGAAGAAAGACCGCGAACAGGACGAGGACGCAGAAGATGACGCTGTCGACAGACGACACAAGGACGTCCTGGCTAAGGCTACAAGGTACTTGAAAAAGTCAGCAGAACTAATCGCCAAGAATGAAGCCGCGGACAAGATGGACGTGGACGAGGAAGAGGAGAAGGAAGAAGAATACGACTTGGTGCCCCTTCCACAACCCGAACCGACCGCCCTCGATAACTCGAAACCATCTTACGAGACGCTGCCACCATGGCTCGCCGCCCCGATCCGCGTAGCTCCCGACACACGGACACCCTTTGCAGATATTGGTATCAACCCGAAAGCAGCACAGATTCTCGAGTCAAAGGGGTTCAAGGACGCTTTTGCTGTTCAGACGGCCGCTCTTCCCTTGCTTCTGCCGTCTTGCAAGCATCGCCAGGGGGATGTCCTCGTTGCCGCAGCCACTGGTTCCGGTAAGACCCTGGCATACGCTTTGCCCATTGTGCGCGACATCAGCCAAGGCGCCGTGACGAGGCTGCGGGCTCTGGTCGTTTTGCCGACGCGTGAGTTGGTCAAGCAGGCCCAGGAGGTATTTGAGCTTTGCGCCAGCGCATTCGATGGCCGAGAGCAGAAGAGAGTGCGCATCGGCATTTCCATTGGTAGTCAGCAGTTGAAGCATGAGCAAGCCAGTCTCATCGAAAAGAGGGAGAGGTACGACCCTGAAGCGTATCGTGTCGCACACCAAAGGGAATTGGAGGCATGGAAGGATGTTGAAGACACCGCAGCAGAAGATGGAGATGCAGCAGTAACTAAGCCGATCGCCGGGTCTCTTCCGGATCACATTGTCGACTACACATCCAAGGTCGACGTCCTAATCTGCACCCCCGGAAGGCTCGTCGAGCACATCAACCTGACCCCCGGCTTCTCACTAGACTATGTGCGCTGGATGGTTGTCGACGAAGCCGACAAGCTCCTCGCTCAGAGTTTCCAGGGCTGGCTGGATACCGTCATGCCCAAGCTCAGCACCAACAAATTCAGCGCTCGCGACTTCCCCGACTCAAATCTGAGCGGCGTGCGCAAAGTCGTCCTCAGTGCCACTCTGACGCGAGACCTTAGCTTGCTGAGTGGGCTACAACTCCGTAGGCCGCAGCTCATCGTCTTGGAAGGCAAACAAGCCGACAGCACGACATCTATTGCCGAGCATACCCTGCCCACTCTGCTCAAGGAATCGGCCATCAGAGTACACGACGCAAACCTCAAGCCGCTCTACCTCATCGACCTCCTTCTCGACGGCCACCTCATGTCCGAGACCACGTCCAAGACGGCTTCCGAGTCGCCCGCGGAAGACAACGCCATATCTTCATCAGACGATTCCTCAGACTCCGATTCCTCCTCAGACTCAGATTCCGACTCGGACTCAGACAGCTCCTCAGACGCCAGCTCAACAGCTGCCGCTGCCACCACATCCAAATCTTCCACAAAACCCTTCACAACAACAGCCCTCATCTTCACCAAATCAAACGAATCCGCCCTCCGCCTCTCCCGCCTCATCTCTCTCCTCCACCCCTCTCTGGCCCCGTCCATCGCAACCCTCACCTCAACCCAAAAGACCTCGGACCGCCGCCGCGCCCTCCGCGCCTTCGCCGCCCGCCGCCTCCGCCTCCTCGTCGCCTCCGACCTCGTCGCCCGCGGTATCGATCTTCCCCTCCTCGACAACGTCATCAACTACGACCTACCCGCCAGCGCCGCCGGCTACGTCCATCGCGTTGGCCGTACCGCGCGTGCTGGCCGCGCCGGCGCCGCCTGGACGCTGGTTGAAGATGGCGAGAGTGGTTGGTTCTGGGGTAAAATTGCCAAGCCGAGCAGCGGGATCCGTCGCGCGGAGAAGGTTGATCGTCTGCGTATCGGAGACCCCGACAGCGGCGGGTTCGAGGAGGAGAGAGTGCAGAAGTATGAGGAGGCGTTGGAGAAGTTGGGCAAGGAGGCCGGTGAAGCCAGGAGGCAAAGATAGTGTTGGATATAGCGGAGTCCCGTATAATAATACCATTTCAGAGCATGTGTTCCCTAAGATGCATCTCCTTTCGTCATTTACACTCGGGCCTGCTCACCAAAGGTCATGACGGGTGTGTTCACAATTGGGAAAGCTTGGCACAACTTCTCGCCCCAACATACTCTGAGACAAAGCTGTCAAGCTAAAGGCTAGACCACTAAGATGGTGGGGCTTTCTTGATCGTGTTCATTACTTTATTGATTGGGCTATCACCACTTAGACTCATCCTTGCCATGTAAGCTACCAACACCATTACGAGCTGTTGTCACCTGGAAGGGCCGCGAACTCAGCCAGGTGCGCGGCTCACGAGGTGATGGCGCCCATCGACATGATTGATCCATCATTATGGGCTTTGCAGGTAGGGAAGCTGAATAGGTAGAAACAAAAACAAAGAATAGTACTATCGAGACAACAGGAGTGTCCACTGATACCGCGGTCTTTCTATTGTGTGAAGCGTACCGAGAACTGCTTGAGTAATAGTAAAGCTACCAACGCAGACATTAAGTGCACTTGCCAAGGAACCAGCTCCCTGTCAACCACGTCAGTACAAGTACTATGAGGTACTACCAGCCAACCTCGAACTCGAGGAAAGAATTACTTGAAAACATACCTTGGTAAGAGACACACTTCAAACCGTTGTTGCACACAGTTCCGGAGTAGTTGACATTGCACCAATCTAGACCACAGTAAAGTCGGCATTAGCAACTCTCTCACTTAACGGAGACACCCTTCCTTCCTCTAGGGACATGAAACCTCATCCGAGGCGAAGACGTCTACTAACCTCCCTTGCGGCGCTGGCCCCAGCAAACGTACTCAGACGAGCCGGTGTGAGGCATGCAGTAGCCACTGAGGCACTCAATGTTGAGCTGGCACTTTGCCCCGTCGCCGCTCAGAGCAAAAGCGGTGCCGGCCATCTGGGCGACGAAGAAGAGGGACGAGGACAGCTTCATGGTATATTGACTGGAATAAGGTTCTGACAGAATAGCAAATGGATATGGAAGGGGATTCAGGTACGAGCTGTTGCCGGTGGGATAGTTCGCTCTCTACTTGGTTATATAGCAAGCTGTGCATCCCCCTATCTCCTCCATTCTTTCCGTACTTTCTGCATGGCCTAGGCTCCTGTGGTCTACAAATTGTCGCCCTAGTCACAGTCCCCATTTTCTTTTACGAGGACATACGGATACGGTTTTGCGTTCATGATACAAGGATGTGCAGTGACGCCCTCCGTCCTGGCAGGCGGTGTTGTGGAGTTTGTTCTCATGATATCTGTTTACTCGGTAAGGGCAGGCGACTCATGTTAGTAGTGAAGTTGTTGTTCCTTACCCTCATTTGAGCCAAGCAGGTCCACTAGATGATTAAAGAGTGTTCTATTATACTTTGAGGCTAGCAGTCGTTTACTTTCGACTTTTCGACGATCCGTATTACGAGGAGTAATCTCTGGGAAGTGGGAGAGACAAAGGTAATCAAATGCGAGCTCCTTGACCCACCTCAGGGACCTTTACTCCGTATGATCCGAATAGCGAAACGATGAATATTTTGCAATAATTGGTTTGCCTACCGCTCTGGGTGAAGTGCAGTGTTTGTCGACTTGATGGAACAAGAGTTGATAGTTGATTATCTGACTCGCGCAGTTGGCTTAGGAGTGCTGAGGCCTTATGGCACAGAGTGCCAGCGCGATGCCTATATCATCAGTTCCATGTCTCTTGACTGCAAGCCGCGTCTTCCCCAAGACCAATTAAGACGCTATACAAACACAAATCTCCTCGGCCAAAAGCTCAGATTCACCTCTGCAACCCGACCTTGCGCTCAAAATCTCGTGCCGACGAGGGTTCACTTACCGCTTTCCTCTCACATAATGATGCTCTAAAGAAAATTGCCACTGGCACAATTGAAGTTGGTGAAAGGAGAAGGCTCAGGTACAGTCCAAGTAAACACGTCATCTTCAATATGTTTCTCGGCAATTCTGTGCCGGTCAGCAATCGGCATCAACGATACGGAGAAACTTTGAGTTATGCCTGATTCCGAGTCCGGGAGACTCCGTTGAAGGCCCTGAACATCGTAGAAATCAAGACTTGAAGATATTGATCGATACTCCTGAAAACATTGATCGAACAAGTTTTTTAGTTTCTGAAGACTCAACGAGTGTTGTTGCCGCTGATCAAAAGATAGGAGCTCGTGACCAGTAAGCAGTGCACAGGTGCTGGGAACCACGTATCCTGCGACAGGAAGAGACCAGGATTCGTGGCCGAATCCTTCTAGAGAAGGGTCCCCAGCAAATCAGCGATCTCGAAAGACTCACTCGCAACAATCAGTGACTCTTTATCATACTCATTCTAGTTAGCCCATCTCTACAACTCTTGTTCATAGATGGATGAAGTAAATCACGCATTTGAAGAAACCTGTAATTACAAAGAAGAGACCACATTGCAACTTTGCATCATTGACTTGCAACAGTTGACAAATTACGCCGTCTCGGTCTTGATATATAAACCGCCCACGATCCTTGGCAATCCGGCATCAATCCAGCAACACATCAACATCCCTCAACCTGCAGCCTCAAATACCATACAACAACACAAACAACCCTCCAATCTAACAATACCACATCTCCAACAATGCCGCCCTACAGAGTCCAACCCGTAACCCTCGCCGACAGCCCCGTCCTAGCCCGCAACAACATGTCCGCCTTCTGGACAAACCCAAACTGGAACCTCCTCTGGCCCAAATCCACAACCCTCGACTTCCTCGTCGCCGAAGCCACAAAGCGCATGCCAAACAACCTCCTGCGCGACCCCGCCGCCCTGCGCCACCAAAAGGCCGTCGACTCCGAAACGGGCGAGCTCGTGGGCTACGCGCGGTGGGAGCTGCCGGCCGGCCACCGGGATGCGGCGGCGTGGGCCGGCTCCAAGATTGCAGAGGATGCGGTGAGCCTGGAGGAGAGGAGGGCGATTCGAGAGCGCTCTGATGCGGCGTGGTGGGAGCCGATCGATATGGACGGCATTGATGATTGCGTTCCGCAGAAGATGCGGATTTTGGCCGAGAAGCCGTACATCAGTAAGTCCCCGTCGTCGGATGCTAAGTGAATGGGAGTGACGCGGACTTTCGGGCTTAGAATTCGGGGCCGGGCTCATCCCTTCCCCACCCCTTTCCCTCCCCTTGCGAGACCCCCCATTCTTGAGCTAAGGTGTAAACGAAGGCCTCGACTACCTTGCTGTCCATCCCGACCACAAAGGCAAGGGAATAGCCACCATCCTCGTCCAGGAGGGCATTCGTCTCGCCAAGGAGACGGGGATCGATGTCTTCATCCTAGCTTTCCCGGCCGGCCTGAACGTGTACAAGAGACTGGGCTTCAAAGAGGTTCACCGCGGTTACCAGGACGACACCAAGTACGGCGGCGAGGGTTATTGGGTGACGCTGTTGACGTATGAAGTCAAGAAGACAAACAGCGCGTAGGGGCACTCTATTAGGTCACTCCTGGCAGTAAGAGGTAGGGATAAGAGAGAAACAACGACGTCAATGATGATGAAACGAAGGCAGCGTGCTTGATCGAGGCAATATACGATTCATAGCTATTTTTTCACAATTTCATTAATACAGACCCAAGGTCCCGACAAACCCCGTCCCCGCCTAGAACCGTGCCTCAACCTTCTCCTCCGTATCCTGCAAAGCCCAATCGCTCTTCTTGGTCTTACTCCTTACAGCCGCCGCCTGCTGCGCCGTGAACCCCTTGGCCTCGACCGCCGGATTATACCCAAGCTTATTCGCCTTACCCACCGCCGCATCATCAACCGCCGGCGCCTCTTTGCCGTCCGCGCGACGGTACACCGTCACGACCACGGCGCCTCCCAGGCCGAGGTTGTGCTGCAGCGCAGCCTTGGTTCCCTTGACGGCACGGTTATTGGCCCAGCCGCGCAGATGCCAGACCAGCTCGGCACACTGCGCGATACCCGTGGCGCCGAGCGGGTGACCCTTAGAAATCAGCCCGCCCGACGGGTTGACGACGTACTTGCCTCCGTACGTGATATCCCCGCGTCTCACAAGCTCATGCGCCTTGCCCGGCTCCGCCAACCCAAGCGAATCGAGCACAATCATCTCGTTGGCCGAGAAGCAATCGTGCAGCTCAACGACTTGCACGTCCTTGGGAGTAAGCCCGGCCTCGCCCATGGCGGCTTTGACGGCGTGCTGCGTCATCTCGAAGCCCATGAGATCGATAGCGGAGCGGGAAAACAGCGAGGGCGCGTCGGTGGCGAGGCACTGGCCCGCGACGAGGACGGCCTGGTCCTTGAGGTGGGGCCGCGCGTCGAGGAAGGCCTGCGAGACGAGCACCGCGGCGGCGCCGCCGTCCGAGGTCGGGCAGCACTGCAGCTTCGTGAGGGGCGCAAAGATCTCGGGGGCCTTGAGGATCTGCTCCTGGGTGTAGACGTCCTGGAACTGGGAGTAGGGGTTCTTTGTGGAGTGCTCGTGGTTGATGCGGGCGATTTCCGCAAAGTCCTCGGCCTTGGCGCCGTATCTGCGCGTGGTATTAGCAAGATGTAAACGCAATCTAGTAGAGGTCTATGGCGGCATACTTCTCCATGTATTCCCGCCCAGCGTTGCCAAACATCTGCGCAGCACCGGGTGCGTTGGTGATACCTCTCGTCTCAGCCATCATCTTGATCGTGGTACCCGTGGGGTTCTCGCGATCATTGAAAAAGCTCTGCAGCGAGCCGGGCATCATCTTCTCAAACCCAACGACGAGCACGCAGTCGGCGGCGCCAGACGAGACAAAGCTGCGGGCCATGGCGAGGCCCGTGGAGCCCGTGGAGCAGTTGTTGTTGACGTTGTAGATGGGGATGCCCGTCATGCCGAACTGGTAAAAGACGCGCTGGCCGCAAGTGCTGTCGCCGTAGCAGTAGCAGGCGACGCCCTGTTCGACGTCGTCATAGTTGATTTGGGCGTCGAGCATAGCCTTGACGCCGGCCTCGAAGCCCAGCTCCGTGTAGTCGACCTTGCCGCGGGGCTTGATGAACTTGGTCATGCCGACGCCGAGGACGTAGCAGGGCGCCTTCTGGCGTTGTTGTCTGGGCGCCATGATGTGTGATGTGTGTATGTGTGTCTGGAAGGATATATGGGGTTAATTCCTGTGGTATGACTGTGATGCCTGGGATAGCTTCTAGTTGAGCTCGGTGATGGTTTGGGAGTGTTTGTGGGTTGATAATCTCAATGGAGGAGGATAAGAGAGAAAGACCTGGATAGATAATCCGGGGTAGGACCTTGTGATATATTCCCCCGGCTATTTAGACAAGATGAATAAGGTATGCAGATGTCTCCTGGCTTTCATGTGCTTTGCAAGAAAACAACAGGTGAAGTTGGCAAGCTTTCGCCTCCCCCTCATCCGGCACCACTTTCTTTTTTACCCCGGGAATACGGGTACGGATAGGGATGAGCTTCTCCAGGTTTCCTCCCTCCCCGAGCTACCTAGTACTTAGTACTATGTAATTACCGGCACATATTCCGCACCATCCGCTGTGACTTTGTGACCAAAACCAGCGTCAAAACACCACCCGAATCCACAGCTAAGCATGTAACAACGGGGATCATTGGGGTCTATGGGGAGCTTCGATGCGGGGAAACAGCGTCTCGAAGACGCAGAATGCCGAGGCCCCGGCCGCTAAGAGGACGGTCGAGCATTTTTGAGCTTCAGACCTTGCAGCTGTTTCCCCAAAGATGATGGCCAATCATGTTGCTTGCCGAGGTAAAATCTGGTCCCTCTTTGCCAGGTTTAGTGCTGTAGCCCTTTTTGGTAACCTTGTCGTCGGACTACCGTGGTGGTTCACTGTCGTTGGGGGGACTAATTAGCAAGGAATGTAACGAAATGCTGACTCGAATAGGTGATTCAGACTGTCTGATTTCGCTTCTGATACCTCGTGAACTTGTGAAGAGACAGGTCTCATGAGCTTGAGCAACTACCGTAGGCTGTCTGTCAAATGCTGGAACACAATTACATAATACGACTTTTGAATGAGCATAGGTAGCCTTGCAAGTCCCAGGGTCAGTACTGTTCAAAGAGAATTAAACATTATCAACTCCGAATTGACTTGTACTTTATCAGTCTATTTGTTTTTTCCACGATACCACACAACTCATAACTCAAAGCCTACAATTCATTGCAGCTTGCCCTTCACCCACTGCTCAACCTGCTTCTCAATCTCAGGCACATACAACCACTTCATCTGCCCTTCGCCCTCCTCAAACCAAACCTCCTCCCGCGGCAACTTGGCCATCTCATCGCTCGGAAGCCTCTTATTATTCAACATCTTGGTCAACCCAACCAACCTCCCCAACCTCTCCCTCCGAATCCCCTGCCAGAACCCAACACCCTCCTCCCACCCAATCTTCCCCGAACTCTCCCTCACCCTCTTCACCACCAGCGCAAGCGAAGCAGCATCCTCCAACGCCATCGAAGCCCCCTGCCCCGTCGTCGGCGGAATCGCATGCGCCGCATCCCCCAACACCAAAACCCGCCCCGCACCACCCTGCGAGGCCCACCTCTCCAGCGCAGGCAACATGAAAAACGGCCACACATTCATCGTCTCGTCCCGGATCCCCTCGAGCGCAGACCGCACCAAGCCCGGCCACGCCTCCTCATTCAATCTCAGTCTCGCCTTGAGCGCATCCTTATCCGCCATCAGCGCCTCCCGCGGCAGACTCGCCTTCTCCGCGTCAAACGGCACCTGCGTCCCCGCCAGCATCTCCCCGCCGTCCCGCCCCTGTGGCGCCAACACAAACACCCCATTGCCGCTCGCCACGCTGACGGGGAACTTGTAGTCCTTGTCTTCCGGAACCCGCAGCTGCGCCGTCGGCACGGCGTAGGTCAGCGCCGCGAGCCCCACAAACCCGGGCTTGGCCTCCGGTGCGACATAACTGCTCCGCACCCGCGAGTGGATCCCGTCCGCGCCGACAAGTAATCCGGCCCTCCTTCTCTCCCCGTCCGCAAACTCAAACCCCACGCCTTGATCATCCTCACCGACAATTTTCACAAACCTCTTTCCATACCGCACCTCCACCCCGCGCGCACGACACGCCCCCGCAAGAATCTCAATCAACTCCTGCCGAAAGATCCGCACGGCATCGTACCCGAACTCGGCCTGACCGCCGAGCGGGTACCGGTCGACGGTGACCTCGTCGCGGTCCTTGTAGTAGACGTAGTCAAAGCTGTACGCCTTCTCCAGGAGCGGCTCGTAGACGCCCAGGGACTCGAGGATGCGCAGGGCGTTGGGGCAGAGCATCATGCCGCCGCCGGCGTGATGGGGCAGCGGCACCGCGTCGCGGGACTCGTAGATTGTGGCGGGGATGGCGTGCGCATTGAGGGCGAGGGCGAGGGCCATGCCTGCGATGCCGCCGCCGATGATGGCGACGTCGTCGATATCGTCGTGGGGTGGGGTTGTTGTGGTGGGCATTGTGAGTGATGCTCTGAGTGAGGGTAAGGGTAAATGCGTGTGACAAGATAGAGTGAGATGTATGACCAGTAGACTATAGGCTGTGTGCTATGGGCTAATCTGAACAGCGACGATGGTGAGAATTGTTTGATGCTTGCCTGCCTTGATATCCTCGACGCAATATCGGGGAGACTCCATGAACCTTTATACCCATCCAGCTTCACAACCCGGCTTGCCTAACTGCCCAAAAGTCCATTAGATTAATCCCTCCCATGATTGTTAAGCTAAAAGAACACATCATCGTCCTCCAAGTGCGCCCGCTTCCATGAACCAATCTCGCCATTTCACCAAGAAAGCTACACGGCCGCGCCCCCTCCTCCGTGTGACCGGACCCGCCACTCGGCCGAGTCACATACGAACTGCCCAATTCGGTAAAGCGTCCTCCGTGCTCCGGGCCCCTCCTTCTCCGCGTCCGTCACCAAACCCGAGCCGCCGAATCGCTGCTCTCCCTCCATCTCACCGTTCACCCTGCGGCCCCAAAATCACTAATCACACAAAGCTTCGGTTTGATAGAGAGAGGGGATTATCGACCTACTCATGTCCACCCCGTGAACACAGGTAAACTGACCTGTGGCCCCCCCGGTTACCTGACCTGACCAAGGAAAAGGGACGTGACCTGAGCGCTCTTTTAATTGGCCCGTGAAGAAAAAGTGGGTCTAGCTGACCTAGTTCTAAACTAATCTTAAATTAATTTAGAACTAGTTCCGAATTAATTCAGAATTAATTATAAATTATAACTTAAATATAATAAAATATACTTATTTTGATATAAAAAAATATTTTTATAAATATATTATATTAATTAAGGTATTTAATAATTTATTTAA
>MOOC01000227.1:0-66946 GCA_023376865.1 Colletotrichum filicis
ATTTAATTATTTATATAAATTAATACTAAGAGGTTTTATATATATTAAAATAAATATAACTCGCTTTTTAAATAAATAATAAAAAGTTAAGAGTTATTTTAATTAGTAATTAAGTATAGAGCGTATTATACTTAGTTTTCTTAATATATAATATAAAATACGGCTCTAGTAAATTACTATATTAAGAGAATAATTTTTTTATAATTAATACTTAAAAAAACCTATAAAATATTCTTATTTATAATTTAATAAAATATTATAAATATAAATTTATATTTTATATTAATATTACGAAAGAAATATTTTAAATTACTTAAATAAGTAATAAAAATAAAGTTAAAAAAGAAATAAATATAAAAATATTTTAAGAGCTTTTTTTTTATTAGCTCATTTTCTATTCCTATTTTTATTAATTAAGCGCTATTTTTACCTCTATTACCCTATTTAAATAGTCTTATTTTATAATAAACTCCTACTTTTTATAGGCTTAGTTTATTAAAAATTCGCGCTCTTTATATTCTTATTTAAGCTTAAACTCTTATTTTTTTCGTTCTTTATCCTCTTAAATCTTATTAATCCTTAATTATTATTCTTTAAATATAAAATAATTTATACTTATTTATATTTACGATTAAGTAGCTTATTTTTATAAATTATTATAAGGTACTAGGGAACTCGGGGGGTTTCGACTTCTATTTAGTAAAAAAAGTACTTTAAAAAATAAAATACTTACTCCGTATTAAAACCGAGTATTATTAAGATTATTATAATTATTAAAACTAAAGCTACTAAAGTTCTTATTTTAAGAACTACTCTATTAACTAATAATTAAATCTTTACGAGTTCTCTATCGAGTATAAAATAATTCTTTAGTATTAATTTATAAACTCTTAGCCTAATCTCTTACTTTTTTTTTTAGTTTAATAGTTAATAAGTATTTATTAAAGCGCATTTTAGATATACTTTAATGTTATATTAAATACTAAAGACGGCTTATAATACTAATATTTCGATATAAAGTTATAATATACTTATAATATATTATAAAATCCTACGATATTAGATTTTAATTTTAGTTGTGAGTACTATTAAACTTAGTTAATACTTATAATAGCTAATTATTAATACGTACTTATTAATTATAGTAAGTAGAGGGAGATATTAATTAGTTTAAATATATAAAACTAAGTAAAGGATCTTAACTATGTTAGTACTATTAGGTATTAAAAGCTAGTTTTCTAATAAAACCTTAGTTATCTTATTATAAAACCCGGTTATAATATGCGGTTCTCGTTTATACTTTACTTAGTTAGTATACTACGGAAAGTTTTTTATAAAATAATAAGTTATTATTAATTAAGCGAGGTACTAATAAGAAATATTTTAGAAATATTTTAAAAACGCTTTCCCCTTTTAAAATGTTTTTAAAATATTTTTACTATAAGCTATATATAATAAAATATAATACTTATAATAAATTATATCGCATAGCTCGTTATAGTTAGGTACTATCTAATATTTTAAGAGAAATATTAATATATTATAAGTAGAGTCTATATTACGAAAATAATTTTTACTTAGGAGTTTTTTAATACCTCTTTTAAAATATACGTAATATAGGCATATATAGTTTTAGACCTACGTAAGCTATGTTTATTAAGGGTTAAACTTTTTAATAAAGTATTTACCTAAGCCCTTAATTACTATATCTACTTAATTTAAAGTAACTTTAAGAAGGCCGGTTCTATAAACATATTTCTATTAAACCTAAACTTAATACTTTCGCTCTAAAATATTAAATATAGCTCGAAATATATAGTAGTATATATCTATAGTTTTAGTATTTATATAGACCTATATAAGAAGCAGAGCTTTATAAGTAATATATTAATAATTTTAGAATAAAAGTTAAGAAATATTTTAGAAATATTTTTAGAGTTATAATATACCCTTTTTACTATTTTAGCTATACTAGCCCTAGATAATTTCTCACTAACCTATACTCTTTATATATTTATAATTTATATTAACTATAAACGACTTTATATTATTAAACTTTTATTATTCTACTTATTTTTAAAAAAAGTAGATCACTATATAGTTAGTATTAAATTAGTACGTATACTAGATATACTATATACCTATTATAATATTAAAATAGCTATTTTTTTATATTTATAAAGAAACTTACGTATATTCGCTTATTTATTTCTCTTTACTACTATAATATAAGAGCTAAGGTCTAACTTCCCTTAGGAAATAGAAGAATCTATTATTTATAAATAATATATTATAAAAAGTCTATTTTTATAAAGCTTTAATAAATATTTATAATTATTTGCCCCTTATTTTTAGCTAGGAATTCCTAGAGTTAAAGAGATTAAAAAAAGGTATTTAAACTCGTACTTAGTTTATTAATTCTCTAGAGAACTTAAAAAATACTTTAAATAATAGCTTTTAAAGTTTTATCTAATAATAATAGAGGATAGTTATATTTACTATAAGACGTTAAGATAATAAATAGTATTATCTTAATATCTTTTAAAATAAAATATTAATATTTAATAGAATACTTTACTATTTTAAGTTTAAGTAGTAGTTTAAAATAAGTTTTATTTAGTTAGTAATAACTTAGCCTTATTCCTTAATAAAATATTTAATAAGCTTATTATAAATAGGACGTTTTCGATAATTCGATATAAATATATAGTATTCTTAACCCCTTTTTTCTATGAATTACGTATCCGTTTTGTTTATAGCTATTTTAATATATTATATATAATGTTTTTAATTTAATAAAATTGGATAAAAGTAGTAATTTATAAGTCTTTGCGAAGGATACGAATTTTGGTATATTAAGATCTATTATTAAAGACTAATAAGCTCTTATTAAGTCTTTTATAAGTTATTTATATTATCTTATTAAGTAATTTTATATATATACTATATTATGTCTTCTTTAGTTTAAGGAAGTATATTATATTCTGTTTTTAATATATAACGCCTTTTTTAAATTTAGTATGTATAGTATAAATAATACTTTATTTAAGAAGAAAACGATTAAAAATGTTCTTAAAACGTTTCTAAAACGTTTTTAAAATGTTTTTTAGATAACCGGACTTACTTAATAATCTTTTTTATAATATTAAATATTTTAACTCTGTTTCGTAATATATTATACTTCTTAACGAGGTCCTTTAAGATAATTATATAATAAAAGTCGTTATAAGGTATATATAGATAAGCTTTGCTACCTTAATAAGTATAATAGTATCGTATTATAGGTATATTTCTTAGAATAATACTAGTTATTAAAAAACTAATAATACCTCGTTAGGTATTATATTAAATCTACTATTCTTTAATAATTCTTAATATTAAGAGATAAAAAGTTAAATATACTATATCCTATAGCCGCTCGATTTCTTTTATAAATAAGGCTTTAGTTAAGATAATAAGCGCAACTTTATTATTAATAATTAGAAGAAACTCAGGTATACTGGCCGTATATTAAAGCTATTATACTATAATAATACCTCGGTTATTTTAAGTTTTAGTATAGATATTTAAGCTATTAGAAATAATAATATAATTATCGGAATTATTATCTATAACCTAAATATAATATTAATATTTAGTATAAAGGTTTAATTTATATAATACTTACTCGTTTAATCGACTCTTTATAAATAGGAGCTTAATATTTATAAAGATTAGGATATAAAGTAAATACGCTATCGTAATTTAAATTTTCTTAAATATTTTATAATAAATTTAATTCGCTTTATTAAAATAAGGGTATTAAAATAATATTATTATTATATATAATAAATAAGTCTTATAAGAATAATTCTATAGAGTCGGTTATAATAAGCGAATTTTAGTATAATTAAGAGGAGATATAATTAAAAAATATTTTTAAGATAATTTAGTAAAGCGTAAAGTAGTATATTCCCTTATTATATAAAACTCGTAATATTTAAACTAGTAATAAAGTAATTATATAGTGAAATATTTTTAGCCCCTAATTAGTTAAAAATTTGCCTAGGGATCTATTAATAACTAAGCACCTACTATTATGCACGGGACTCTTACCTTAACTAGGGGGGGCCATTATTAGTTTATCGAATCACTCGCGAGTCCTTTGGCCTGCTTTTTTGCCTGCCAGAAATGGGGGCCAGAACAGACAACTGGGACCCCGGGCTCCGCGTCGCCCCATGGTCACGCTCTGCAGATTGTGTATGAGGAAAGTCTGGAGCCCCAAGGGCAATAGAGCCCAGCGCCCGCAACAGCTGCCCTCCACCCTCCCTCCGGCCTCTCCCCCAGCCTGCTTAATGTTCTCCAAGTGCGTGTTCCGTGTTCCTGGGGTCTCTCCACTGGAGAAGAGGCCTGAAGTGCGGACAAGAGGTCGCTCCTACTTCGGCCGTTTCTCTCCAGGTCTCCACACTAACACCAGACAAAAATTTCGGATGACGATGTTGGTGTCGAGGTTAGACAGATGGTCACGTCGAGAGTCGGGCGAGGAATCCACAATCCATCAATGCCGTCTTCGGGTTGGCTGCCTTGGAATATTGGCCGCTCTTATTGTTGATCTACTAGTGTGTCGCCGTGAGTAGTGGTAAGAAGTGTGAAGGGTGATTAAAAGCCCGGCTCGTCCCAGTCTCTGTTGTTAGTTGTCTTTCCTTGGCAGGTGTCTTTTTCCCTCCGGACCATCAGAGCCGCATTTCTTAGCATCAGCCTTAATCAGATCTACTATTACCCTTTTGGGCCAATCTCTGTTTAGACGAGGTCTTGGCTCGCGGCAGCGCGGAAACCCCCAACAACATGCACGGAGTCAATCTTGCCCCGAAGATTTCGGGCAAACACAACCCGGACAGTCAAAATGAGGCTCACGTCGAGAACCTCGCCAACGCCCTCCCTGGTGTAAACGAGAAGGATGCTGCCGCCATCGCTGCGGCTGGTGGTTGGGAGGTCGATGCCTTCATCGACAGCATGGAGCGGGAGTTGGAGGCTGCTGGTGGTTTGAAGAAGGGCTTTTTCCAACTGGAGTTCACCAACACCAAGTACTTCACCTGGCTCATTGTAGCCTTCGCCTCAATGGGTGGCCTTCTCTCCGGTCTCGATCAGTCTCTCATCTCTGGTGCCAACCTCTTCCTCCCCGGTGACCTTGGTCTCACGACCCGCCAAAACTCTCTCGTCAACTCTGCCATGCCTCTCGGTGCCGTCGGCGGTGCCATCATCCTTAGTCCCTCGAACGAATACCTCGGCCGAAAGATGTCCATCATCATTTCTTGCGTCCTTTACACTATTGGTGGCGCACTTTGCGCCGGCGCACAGAACTTTGGTGAGTGTTGGTATACACGTAGGCAGGTCAAACCTTTCGGTCGCGACGAGGTTAATAGGTCAGTATAGGTCTATTGCGCGTATATATATATATAGGAGGGAAAGTTCGTAGGCAGAGCCCGCGATCCCTCTGTAGGTATAAGTAGGTAGAAGGGTCCGTCTACACGGGCCCAGGCTACCTACCTACTACCCTTACCTAACTACCTAATAGGGCCCTTTTCTACCTCGTAATCTAATATTAGTAGTCTTCTACTTTTATAATAAAAAAGGGTAAAATAGGGGCTAGGTCCCCCGCTAGCGAGAATTAGTAATAAAATCCGTTATTAATCCCCTATTTAGAAGTACTTAAAGCCGTATACTAAAATTTTAATATAACTTTTATTATAATTATTTATATAGAAATTTTATTATCCCCTTTTTCTAATTACTTCTTAATTTTTTAATATATATAATTTATATATCTAAACTCCTTAGAAATTATTAAATCTAGCGTAGTTAAAAAAGAGCTTTTTATTAATTTAACTACGCCCCGAATATATACGTTTCTCTTTAAGCCAAAGCCTAAGAGGTATATACGTTCGCTAAACGACTTACTACTTATAGTATATTACTATTTTAACTACGTCGCCGCTAATCTAACGGATCTTATAAAGCTCGCAGCGTTTATATAATTATCGGAGTATTATAATATTTATTATAAGGCGCTTTTCTTTTGTAGTACCTAGCTTAATAAGGTATATAGACAGGAGGTTACTAAAGTCGGTAGAAAGTCGTAAAAAGGGAAAAAAGGCCTTTTATAACCGTACTTCCAGTAGCAAATAGAGGATTCTATCGGCTACTAATTAGTAATTCCTTTTAGTACTTTTCGTACCTTATTTTTATTAATCTAGTCTAATCTCGGAGCTTATATTAAGTTAAAAAGAGGTAGATTTACTAATAATATAAAATAGATCCCTATTATTACTATTATTAAAATCTTTTCTTTTCCTTAGTATCTTAGAATACTTCGCTATTTACGAAAAACACTTTATTATTAACGTATTTATAATTCTAAAAATCTTGTTATTACCGAGCGCTAGTATATTAATAATTATCGGATTAATCTCTTAATAATTAATCTCCTCTTATTTATTATTAGTTTAAAATAGCGCTAGGTTATAATATATTTAAAATAAATTCTTTTATAAGTAGCTTAATTAAAGGGAAGTTAATAATTATAATAAAGTTAGTAAAAATAATATTAATAATAAAAATAAGGTTAATAATAATAGTAAAGTAATTAATCTTTTTATAATAATAGCCTTAATAAAAGAGATTATATATAATAAAATACGCTCTTAATAACCCTTAATTAATTAATTAGTTATTAACTAATAGTAATAGAGGAGAGTTAAAATAATATAAACTAAGCTACTTATTATTAATTAAATAAATAGAACTAAGTTAATAAGTTAAAATAGCTAGTAAAGTAGGTCGAGGCTATTTCTTTTATAATTATATCCTTACTAACTTATAGTAAAAATATATATATAATTTAACTACTAATTAGTATTAGTATATACGTAAGTAGGTTAAACCTTTCGGTTATAACGAGGTCAATAGGTTAGTATAGGTCTATTACGCGTATATATATATATAGGAGGGGAAGTTCGTGGGCAGAGCCCGCGATCCCTCTGTGGGTATAAGTAGGTAGAAGGGTCCGTCTGCACGGGCCCAGGCTGCCTACCTACCACCCTTACCTAACTACCTAATAGGGCCCTTTTCTGCCTCGTAATCCAACAGTGAGTCAATTGACATACCATTCCACTTCTGCCTGCCGGGCCTAGCTAACTTATCCTTAAGGCATGATCGTTTCTGCCCGTGTTATCCTTGGCATGGGTGTCGGTCTCGAGGGTGGTACCGTCCCTGTCTACGTCGCCGAGACCGCTGAACGCCGCATCCGTGGTAACGTCGTCTCCCTATACCAGCTCAACATTGCTCTCAGTGAAGTTCTTGGCTACGCCGTCGCCGCCATCTTCATCCACGTACCCGGCAACTGGCGCTGGATTCTCGGATCATCCCTTCTCTTCTCCACCATCATGTTTGCCGGCATGCTCTTCCTGCCTGAGTCCCCTCGTTATCTAATGCACAAGGGCAAGACGCTCGAAGCCTACAAGGTGTGGAAGCGTATCCGTGGCACTTCTACTCCTGAGGCCAGAGAAGAGTTCTTCGTCATGAAGGTCTCCGTCGTCGATGAGAAGCAGCAGGTTTCCGAGGGTGCCAAGAACAACCGCTTCCCCTGGATGGATTTCATCACCGTCCCCCGCGCCCGCCGTGCTTTGGTCTACGCCAACATCATGATTCTTCTTGGCCAGCTTACTGGTGTCAACGCCATCATGTACTACATGTCCATCCTCATGCAGCAGATTGGTTTCAACGACGAGAAGGCTACCTACATGTCTCTTGTCGGTGGTGGCTCTCTGCTCATCGGTACCATCCCCGCCTGCTTCTACATGGAGAAGTTCGGTCGTCGCTTCTGGGCCAACACTATGCTTCCCGGTTTCTTCGTGGGCTTGGTGATCATTGGCGCCAGCTATCAGATTCCTACTGATACCAATACCACCGGTGCCGTTGCCTGCTACCTCATCGGTTTGGCCCTGTACATGGGCTTCTTTGGCTGCTACGCTTGTCTCACTTGGGTTGTTCCTTCTGAGGTCTACCCCACCTACCTCCGATCCTACGGCATGACCACCTCGTCTGGTCTGCTTTTCCTGTCTTCCTTCATTGTCACCTACAACTTCTCTGCCATGCAGGAGGCCATGACCCGTACTGGTCTCACTCTCGGCTTCTATGGAGGCATTGCCATCTTGGGATGGTTCTACCAGGTAAATACTTTCATTTCCATGTGATATCATAACGCAGACTAACAATCCGTAGATGATCTTCATGCCCGAGACCAAGGACAAGACACTCGAGGATATTGATCGTCTTTTCGAGAAGCCGACCAGCGAGATCGTCGCCATGAACATGAGAAACAATGCCCAAGCTTTCGGCAACTTCTTCATGGGTCGCTGGGGCAGCAAGGCGCAACAGCCCACTCGCGAACTCGAGGTTGAGGAGAAGGGCAAGGATATTGCCGCCTAAACTCTTCCAATGTATTTTATGTATAATGAATTGGCTGCGGCCGAGATAGATACCCTGATACTTTATAATCCAAGTTTTGAGACCTTGACCGACAGTGCCATTACTTCTTCTGAGAGTGCAGATACCGACCCAATATTGCCTCAGGCTCCTCAACTGGACTACACGTAATTCTGCCTATCCGCCAGGCCGGGTCCGGACCCGACGTCGCTCCACTACTATGCAGGTCGGGTCTGCGACCCTGTAATTCATTGTGTGATGCCGGAGCTTGTTGTTAGCCAAATTTCATTTCGAGCAATGTTTCACCATATGCTTAGACAAGTAGTGCGTTATCAATACACGTCTCATGGCGTTGATATTATGCATTTTGAGATGGTAGAGCTAGTTCAAACACAAGTACTAATCCCTATGTCTCTTCCCCTTCAACCTGAGTTGTCCGAGTAAGAGCCTCAGAGCAAGAATCAAAAATCGCGTGTTTCAGACGAAGGGCTTCCATTGTTCCTCGCACCACTCCCAGAACTTGGTCGTATAACCAAGACCCCCTTCCGCCTCCGGCTTCAAGGCCTTCACGATATCCTTCCTCGGAATATCTTCGTCGGTGCGAATGCGGCCCCAGGGGATAACGTACGCGCCATTATTATCAAGCGAGATATCGGGGGATAGGCCTGCGTACAGCTCAGTGTACGCACCAAATTTTGTTTCGTACAGGAAGGGAGTGATAAAGAGCATTGAAAACGCCGGGACCCCGTCATAGGCGCCAGCTTTCAAGTTACCAGGGTTCTGAACGACGCTGACAATATTGTCAGAACCATAACGAGAGGCCATCTCTCGGCCGAGAAGCCAGTTACCAAACTTGGAGACGGCATAGTTCAGCGCACGATCAGGCGTACCCTCTACGAGATGGTCAAAGTCGATGCCATTGTCGCCAGTCGAGAGTTCCGCCATGAAACTCGCAGTCCAAACAACACGCACCGAGCTTTTTGGAGCGTCTCCCGCGGCTGCTCGGAGTCGGGGAAGGAGGAGGTGGGTAAACAGTTGCGCAGCAATGCAGTGCATGCCAACCATTGGCTCGAATCCTTGCTTCGTTTTGGCGCCTTCTTCAATTCTATAAGCGCCTGAACCAGCATTGTTCCAGAGAACATGGAGCTTTGGCTCTTGTTGCGCAAAGATGGCGGCGGCTGCTTTGACGCTGTCCAGATCGTTCAGATCAAAGGGAAGGAAGACTATGGTACCGGGGGTTTCGGGTGCTGGTGTGGCGGTTGTGATGGTCTCTATCGCTTTCTCGGCACGTTCCTATATCAGTGGTAGGTCTGGTCAGTCTTCGAACGGTTACAAAACTCATACATCCGCCTCAATCGGAAAAGAATAGTTGAAGACACTCGAGGTAAGATGGCACGCAGGTCTCACGGAAGTTGGCAATTATCCGAAGCTCAGAGATCTATCATATTGCCATTATGATGAGAGTATGAGACTCACCTTGGATCGCGATGCCATGTATATTCTAGCCCCAGTTGCATATAGAATCTTGACAAGCTCAAACCCGATACCGTGGTTGGCGCCTGTGACGATGAACACTTTCCCTTTCTGAGATGGGACGTGTTGCTCGATGTAGGTTGGCTGTGGAGGAAACCACTGAGAGAGCAGATTGCGCATTCCGGCAAGAGACATGATCGCTGATTTTCGCTATATCAGTCTGATATCTCACAGCTCAACAATGTTCCAGTTGTACACAGCGGATATGAAGTTGTGATGGTCGAATATCGTCCTACTGCTCTGGAAACTCCACTGACAAGAACGAGGGACCAGCTTGTATTTATGCAATCGAGGTCCGAAAGCCTGCTCCTCGGCTGACGGCTTGAAACAGGCTAGGTGACAAAAGTACTTTCATGATGGCTACGTTGGTGTTACCAAGCTGAGTGGCCGATTTCTCTTTATTGCGCAAGCGATACGGCCCTGAGGCACAGCAGGCGGAGGACACCCACTCTCTGTCAGACGGAATCTCACAAATTCAGGTGCTTATCACTGTACCTCCCGGCCACTTGAGTTGTCATGCTTACCAGCCAACAATCCATTTCTTCTCATCATTGGACAGTTTTACGAATGACTAATAATATTAAAGGGGACTTTGACGATCACCCCTGTAAGCCCACCAGGGTTTGGGCGGACATTTGACCAGAAACTACACGTTTCCCACCACAGTGTTTGCTGTCAGACTTTTCTCAGCGCTAAGATCTTACTATGGTCCAGTGAATGGAGAATCGTCAACTGGAACGGCGCAAAGGGAAGTTTCGCTCCTTCGCACTTCGTCTCCAAGTCCTCCTATGACCAAGTACTCTTTGTACTTGAGGTAATCGCATCATTCACATGTACGGACCTCAATCTGCGCTCTATGATGCCAAGCCCCGTGAGCGCCAAATACGGCTTGCAGTTTGGCCAGTTTCGCGTTATCAATCAGCCGTAAGGCAAAAGATTATCACCCCCACACGTGGGTAAGGTGAGTTTGCTACGCCTCTGTCCTGCAGGGAAGGGGCCATGAAAATACTACCTTAATATGTGTTCCTACGTACGTGCCTCCTAGTCGCTCTCTGGACGAGCCCAGTTTCTTATCAGTCATGACATTCAGGCAAGATTTTCTTCTTGACCTTTCTCACTTGACCCCGCACATGATGTCGTGTCAAGAATTCTACTAAGCAACATCTTCTTCACCACACATCTAACCACGAACGTGTTCTACCTCACGTCCCTGTCATGGATGCCATCATAACCCTCGATACCGTAGGCCTTATTGTGAATGCAACAAGATGCATTTCGGCGATCATCTCGGCGTCCCAATTTACTGAGAGCCGAAACCGCAACAATGAAAATGTCGACTTGGGCACTGTCACAAGGTTGAAACTCGCTCTATCAGAGAAACAGATGCTCTCGGGGAGTGATTCCAGGCTTTTGGACACTTCACTTCCGCTACAGGATATGTATTCCTCTCGAGATGCTTGCATCACGCTTTTGGAGAACATGGAGTTCAACTTACGACGGGCTTCCAAGAGTACAACAGCCGAGCCAGACACGCGGGACTCCCTATTGCCTCGGCGGGATAACGCGTACTACGAGCGTGAAATTGATCGCCTCAACACAACGGTGACGCGCCAAGTCACTGGTCTACTCAAGTACGTAGTGCGAAGACCACATCATGATACTATCTGACTTCGTATCATAGCTCTCGTCTATCCTAATTAAGCCAATCCTTGAAAGTACTGGAGAGTCAGGGGCGGTATGCTCGACCAGAACAGGAATCCCAGGTTGACGTTATGTCGAGTGACCTGGAAGATCTGAGATCGCAAATGAATAGGCAGCTCACGGATTCACATGCAAGCTACTCGGAGGCCGACGTCAAACAGTTGAAGGTCTTGCTCACGAGACTGACCATGTCAGAAGATGCTTTACTCGCCGACACGATTGTATCGAGTCTGAATTACACCAGTCGACCTGCTCGCCTTGATTCTATCCCGAAAGCTCATCAGGATACATTCCAGTGGGCATTTGACTCTCGATTGTCAGATTGGTTTGTCTCCGGAGGTGGAACCTTTTGGGTCTCAGGCAAGCCCGGATCTGGCAAGTCCACTTTCATGAAGTTCATTGCCAACCATCCTCGGACGAGAGAATTACTGGAACACTGGGCAGGCTCATCTAGCTCACTGGCTGTTGCGTCACATTGCTTTTGGATCGCGGGTACTCCGATCCAGAAATCATGGCAGGGGCTTCTCCAGTCTCTACTCTACGACTTGCTACATGGACACCCAGACGTTGTATCCATCGCCTCCCCACATCGATGGGCGGCAGCCAAGGCTGGAAGATGGCAGACCGCTGCTGAACCCTGGTCTGTGTTCGAGCTGGCTGCTGCGTTGCGATCGTTATCAACAGCTGATCACGTCCCTCTGAAGATATGTTTCTTCATTGACGGGCTTGATGAGTACGACAGCAATCATGCTGAAATCTGCCAAGTTCTTCTTAACATGGCTAAGTCTCCGCATATCAAGATGTGTTTGTCCAGCCGTCGGTGGCCCGTCTTTGAGAGGAGCTTTGGCGAAGAGGACCAACAAAGCCTTGATATTCATGAGCTGACAAAGGACGATATTCGAAAGTTCGTGTATGATCAGCTGAGGTCTGATCCCCGCTGGAGTCTCGACATGTCTGCAAACGCTTCCTTGAAGCAGGCTGAGCTCGTCGATCGAATCGTGGCTCAGGCCGATGGTGTATTTCTCTGGGCTTTCTTTGTTACGCGATCTTTACAAGAAGGTCTTTCGAATGGCGAGAGGTTGGAAGATCTGGCGGCACGCTTCAGCCGACTACCCTCAGACTTGGATCATCTATTCCAGCATATGTTGGACAGCGTGAATCCTGCTGATCATCGCGTAATGGCGGGGATTCTTCTAGGCGCTATACATGCACTGGAGCCGCTTCATGTCGACATTTACTGGCAATTGGAAAGAGAACTAGAGGATGTCAGGTCTCCTTCTGGAGAGACGAAAGCACTCAACCCCGACCAAAATGTTGTCCTACGGAGAGAAAAGTCCAGTAACAGCATCAATGAGAAGACAAAGGGACTACTCAAGCTTGTCAACAACCGCGTCGAGTTTCTTCACAGGACCGTGAAGGACTTCGTCTCAACAAAAGACATCGGCGAGTACCTCCAGGGAAAGCTCCCGGCTGGCTATAATGGCTTCATCTCCATTGCTACTGCATATCTCGGATTTCTTAAGGCCACACGCCACGATAATTCGCTTGTCGCAGGCATTATCAGGCAGGGGCGAGGGTTGAACAGCGGTCCATTCGTTGCGCATCTGAGCCAAGCCCTGCTTTACGCGTCCGAAGCGTTGAAGCAGACAGAACAACCTGGTTCCAGCCAGAGTCGGCAGGTCGAAAAGCTATTGGATGAGTACGAAGCAGCCATCGTGAACATGGCCAGGCTCGGTCAGCTGACTATTAGAGGCGTTAACTCTGGCGGGTACAATCCGAGAATCCTGTTCCGCGAAGAGCTCCTCCGACATGATCTGGCACCTTACTTGGCAAAGAAGACTCGACAGATGCCGGATTTCTTCGATGTCTTCGATGAGTCGCCCTTGTACGCAGCCCTTATGCCCATGTCTCGCAGCAGTGGCGAAAGTGCTGCGCCTGCAATGGAAGTTCTCGAGATCATACTTCGCCGTGGAGAGGATCCAAACTCAACTCCGAGAGAACTGGGCATTGTGGGCGATCTTGATGCACCATCGCCATGGGTTGCGTTCTCTCGCAGCACCATGTCTGTCTTCAACATGCTGTCAGGGCCGTGCATGTTCCCTGCAAAACGATGGAACGACTCCCTGAAGAATGCCACCTTTAGCCGCTTGCTGGCTCACGGCGCGGACCCCAACAAGCCTCTGCTGGACCGCCCAGGAGCACGCACCGTCTTCTCACACTTCTTGGATATTTCCTTGTCCAAGTTCCTGGACGAAGAATGTTTCGAAGACTATACAAGAACTCTAGATGCATTTCTGCGAGCAGGCGCTAGTCTGGGTGTGCCCGAGCTGATCAGGCAGGTTGGGTCAACTGTAGAAGCTGCCTTTGGGAACTTAGCGAGAAGACACCCAGAAGAGTCGATTCTAGCGTCATTTTGCAACGAGCTGAAGGGCCTCACGGCAAGATTGGCAGCCGACCCGCCGAGAGCTACGTTTACCATGTCAGTATTGGAGAAGCTCATACAGCACTGCCGCGGCCGAGAAGAAGACCTAAGCGAGCTGAAGTCGGCTATACTCCAGGGCTGCCCCGCGCATGTCAGTGAACCCCTAGCCCAGATGATCGCTTCTGAGATAACTCGTCATCCCGGACGAGGATCTGAGCTGGAAAGATTTCCAAAACGACTGAAGCGATCATAATATGCTGAAACTGTGAGCAAGTAGCTCGAGCCGAGACAGCGAGTGGGAATTTTTTGTGCCTCATCTGTGTCGCGTGATCGAGGTTTGGAGAGTTCGTTTTCCTGCGCTGTGGAATTAGTCTTTACTTACAATAGTTTGATCGCGCTGTTGATCTTAATTTGTGGCACCTCCAACTTCTTGACCAATGCAAGCTGTAGACGAGATGTCTTTGAAAATGCATGTTGATTTCTCTTGTTAAATCACGAGTTCACTGATTACCGTCACTACTGAAACTTGCTGTTGCTTCAGTGCCACCTATCCTGTGTAAAACCATGACATGTCTTTACTCAGTCTCGTCGCCTCCATAATAGCCAAAGTTCAAGCCATCAAAGCCTGAGCTACAGAGAGGGCCTGCTTCTCTGCTCAGGGAACACTGTATGTAGACTGGTCTCCTGTCTGGCACGCAGAGCTATAGGTACCCCCGACCGACCCTATTTGCCCTGCATTCTTCCAATAATTTTCCACCCACATTGCGACCGTCACATCTATACAGATTCTGGGGGACAACAACGTGTTTCGAAAGTTGGTCTCAACTTGTGGGGAGGCCCCTATTACCACCGCCTGGGACTGCCCAGCTTTGCATTCCCCGCACAAGTCGCAAAGATCCTGGATCTATGCCTCCTTGGGACGCTCAGTCGGCGACCACACGCTATAAGCATCCTGGTTCAACGAGTCGCACCTCTGAAACTGCAATAGTAGTTCGGCTATACCGAGCAAATCTCAGCTGTCAAGTCCTCGCACAGGTGCCAATGCCAGGGCCCGGCCGCTGTCATCTAAAGTCCAAGAAGCTCGACAATCGAAGCTGAGAGACAGGGACTACCCGAGTGTGGAATTTCATTGCGAGTTCCATTCTCGTGCTAAGTGAGTTTTTTAGAGCCATGTTAACGTCTGTGAACGCACAATTGGTTGTTCCTCCCACTGTGATCACTTCCCATCAGGCCAGTCTCACTGCGGCCTTGAGGCGTTTGACGCGTGACCCGTGCATTGCCAAACTCCGCAATTGCCTCAATTGCCCTACAAGAACAAAACTGAAAGATGAGTTCATTAGCAGAGAGCTAAGATAAGCCGCATGGCATCGGTCATGGATCAGCTGAAGTCGCAGTTCATGTTTGGTGTCAAGAGGACGTGAGCGCAATAGGTCGACATTACATCCATAGGCATATTAAGCATAATAATAAGTCCGGACACCTGCGACGTTTCGAGTCACCAACGTCGATCACACATTGGAACAGAAGGTAAGCTGAAAGCCAAGCTTGATGCTCGCCGGTGGGATTGGCTTGTATATTAGACTCGAGATTCGACACACATCATCGGTTAATCATCACTTCAGTTCGCGATCAAATCAGTACTCTCGCAGCCTTCTATTCAATTATCTGTTGCCGGTCGACTCAATTTTCAGTTCCTAATTTAACCGCCAAAACTTTTCACAATGCAGTTCAGCATCTCCTCCGTTTGCATCGCTCTTTTCACCATGAGCACCCTCGTGGCCGCAGCCCCCGTGAGTAGTATCCTAATTGCGACGAGAACCGTAAAGTCGATGTTTGTATCAAAGCTAACGCGAGCGTAGCAAAACAACGCCCGCGAGAAGTTCAAGCAAAACAGCTGCAAGAGCCAGGCGTGCAGAGATTCGGTTGATGCTGGATGCCCTCTCAACTTCATTAATTTCAGTCTCGGTGGCTGCGATGACCCCAGCTTCTAACCGGTCTCGGACGCCGGCTTTTTCGCAATGGAACAAGCCTAGGAGACAAATCCTAGGTGTCACAGCGACTTAGAGCCATGTAGTAAATGAGGCATGAAAAAGACATCTTCTCCCAACTTGATAGCCATAGACTTGACCGCCTCTCAATACTGAGTTCTTTATTCAACGTTCATGGTGACCGATGTTTGGTCTTTTCATCCTGCCTGTAATATGTCTAAAGTCTCATCAAAATTACGATCAGCTGATGAAGATAATGGCTCTGAACATAACGAGGCGGCCTGGGACACCTAGGGTTGTGACGAAGGGATTTACCCAAAAGTACTGGAATGTGCATACCGAACGCTTGATTCCAGCTTCTGCTAGGTATGTTACGGATCAAAACTAAAGTATGTGCGGTGTTACAAATTGCCAACCCAACTACAATGGTGTATAAACGCTTAAGCAGACTCAAATCAGATGGATATTCTCAAACTCTCAAATGCCAGCATCCCCTCGTACAACTTGGTCAATTGCCTCTGCAACCCTGAACACATTCTTGCTATTCACTGTTGACTAAATTAGTACGGGATTCATCAACGGGGACAATATTGAGCTCGAACTTACATCCCGATATGGACGCTCTTCCTGTTGACAAGAGGTAGATGTGGTGTTTCTCCCTCATCGTCTTGACTTGAGAAGCTGTGAGACCAGTGTAGGAGAACATGCCGATCTGATCGATGATATGTCTCCAAGAGCCAGGTGTGCCTCGCTTCGTGAGCTCGACGAATAGAAACGCTCGCATGCTCTTGACGCGAGCATTCATCTTCCTCAAGTCCTGGCGCCACTCCTTTGTGAGTTCAGGGTCGTTGAGAATTGTTGATACAATGCGTGCACCCCACGCTGAGGGAGTCAAGTATTCAGAGCCGATAAATTGGAGCAGGTTAGACTTGATGGCAGGTACCGCGGCAGAGTCATGAGCGAGGATGTGGAGAGCGCCAACTCGGTGGCCGTAGAGACCGAAGCTCTTGGAGAATGACTGAGCGACCAAGACTTCCATCGTTCCTCTGCCGACGAAGTGACGGACGGCCCAGGCGTCGTGGTGATCATCGCCAGATGCAAATCCTTGACTAGAGAGTGCTAGTCAGTAACGTTGAAGGCTGAAGTCGGATCAAAAGTAGGACACTACTCACTAGGCAATGTCCATGAATGGAATGATGCCGAGCTCTTCGCAAATGTCGGCAATGATGTTCCATTCCTTCTGTGTTGGGTCGCAACCCGTCGGGTTATGGGCGCAGGCTTGCAGATTAATGATGTCGCCCGGTTGTGCGTCTCGTCTAAGCGTCCTCACCATACCTTCCAGATCGAGCGACTTGGTCTTGTGATTAAAGTATGGATAGAATCGGCGTTGAGTCTTTGGTGAAGCATTCTCCCAGATTTGCTCATGGCTTGCCCAGGATGGATCTGAGATCCAGACGTTCTCAGGTCTGACTGCCTTGTCTAAGAACAAGGCTCCCATGTGAATGGCCCCGGATCCAGCAATGGTCTGTACGGTGGTCAAGCGACTCTTGACAGCCTCAAGGACATCTCCAAGGAGGAGTTTTCTAGCAGCTTCGATGAATGTTGGAAGTCCGGCAACGGGTAGATAATCGTGGTTGTCTTGGATCTGCGCTTGGGCCTATAATACGTCGAGTAGATTGGGGTTAGCATGAGGCTCAACGGCAACGTTTGATCGTTTTGGATGATGCGCCACCTTTTTGACGGACGGTAATGTCCAAGGCTGTGCATCGTCGTCCCTGTAGACGCCAAGACCGAGGTTGACCTTATCAGGCGTGGGGTCTGCCGCAACTGACTGCATGACAACGAATGCTTCATCGTAAGGAGCCTCAATCAGGCTAGAAAAGTGCGACTGCACAGCTAAGGAACCCATTGTTGCAGTAAAGTGTGATTGATCTTGATCGAAAAGTTTACAGAAAATAATAATTATTGCTGTTCAGAAAGGGTGGAATATCATCGTTCTTATGTTTGCCCCCAATGCTGAGGTCCGAACGCCGAAAGTGCGTGAACAAGGCCTGTTGGGCGAGCAAACAATTGTCATTTTTGGCCCCGACCGCCGAACGTGACTGCCGGCCCCAGGGATGTGACAGAAACAAATATTGATGACATCTGTTGGTCGAGATTCAGGGCGATTGGGTTCACGATGCAAGGATTGGGCCACACCGCCTGCCTGACTTCCTTTTGCCTGGCAAGGGGGGAAGTTGCTTTTCCCAAGGGTGCGCTTCACTTTGCGGACTCGCGGAAGTAGGCACATCTTGCCCGAGCCATGGTCATGGGATTCTGCCAGAAAAGCAAACATTTCTCATATTGACTCTAACTCACTGCGGTAATGACAGCCGTCGCTAAACTTACTCTAGACACGAAATTTTGCGAGACAGTTGAGATCCTTTCCCGCGTACCTGGTTCGCAAGGTGTTCGAATCAGGAGATTGTGCCGGAGTTGTCGGCGCAGTTGAAAACTTTCGAAATCAACCCCGATGCATACGCGTCCTTGATGGACACGGCTACACTGTATCTGTTGCCTACTCAGTTTTCGTTCTTCGGGAAAGGAATATGATATACTTACGTTCCGGCGACTACCATGAACAGGCCCACAAGGACGACGAAAACGTGAAACCCGTACATTGCTTTCTTTGATGCACCTCCCTTTCTGTACGACGAAAAGTCCTGCATCCACAACAGTGCTGGGAAGATGAGACTGAAGGGTGCAAAGCAAAGAGCGCCCGCGAGTCCGAGAAGATAGTTGAGGATGGGGACGGCTTCTGCCACGATGAAAGCCAAGATACCGAGCGTCATGTTGCTGCCAATCCAGGTTGTCCAGTGAATGACGGTGTTTGCCTGTAGATGTTGCGAATCTCTCAGGATGCGCACAAAGAGGTATTTCGCCGCCACATGTTGGTAAATACCGACACCGATAATCAGACCAGGAAGCGCAACACCATACGATATCTTCTTGAACAAAGGACCAGCGCTTCCAAAAGCAGGAGTCGCGAGCCAAACACCACACCACCTGTAAATAACCAGTGAAAATGAAAGATACATCGCCAAAACGAGAACACCGGTCACCAAAGCAGCCTTTCTGTACTGATCCGGCCGACGCATCTCCGAGATGATTGGGAGATACATGGAGGAGCCACTGTTGCTGATAAAGATGTTTGCGCTGGCGGTGATACCAGCAACAAACGTTGGGTGGGCAATCGCCGTCCAGCCGAGGTCGAAGTCACCGGGAGGGGCGACAGCAGGTCGATCTTGTTGGGTGACAGCAACAACGAAGATAAAGACGGCGATGAAGAAGGTGGCGAATCCGAACCAGGTGAGCCAACCCAGGCGGCTGAATGTGCGCACTGCGGAGAACATGGTGATGAGGATCGCACCAACCAAGGTGAAGATGACGGTGCATGCTCCGTGATTGGAGAGAGCATTGAATGCGGTCGAGATAGAGACAATACCCGCTGCAGAAATGAGGACTTGGGCAATGAGGATCTGCAACCCGACAAGTTCCTTTCCGACGCGACCCCAGAGGCGACCGCACATGTCAGCCAAAGCTAATTGCAGCCATCAGTATGTCTTCATGTTGGGGTGCAGGCAAGACCCGGCTCACTATGGCATTCGGGATGACGATTACGGAACTCGCCAAGGATGACTGCAGTGTCTAGATATCTCATCAGTATTGTTGTCGCTGTCTTCGAGTGCGAAAAGACTGACAAGTATTGAGAACGTGCCACCCAACAAGAGAAAGCGCACCGCCTACGGCACCAAGGGTGGCGAAGGCTCCGGGGACGCTCAAGATGCTCATGGCGAACTGGATCTTGAGGAACATAATCGTGGCACTCTGCCAAGTGACTGTGCGAAACTGGACGCCATCTTCCGTATCCCTGAAGACTTCGTGCGTCGTCAAAGCCTGTTCTTTGAGTGAGGATATCTCATTGTGGACCGAAGGCGGTCTGATTTTATCGTCGTTCACCCCGGAAGGTAAAGCGTGGCCAGCATCGACTTCGTGGGTAGTCATCTTGATAGTCGAGTTTTCGTGATTTGATGCAGACACTCCTGGGACCACACATGCGGAAAGTCGGCTTCGTGGGTCCTATTAAATGCTCCATCATCGGCAATCCGGAGGACTACCTTATCTGAATTTATCAACTTTTCCCCATGTCTTTATCATGATGCTAGCCCTTGAACAGTTAAGTGTAGCACCCGTTTGATGCGCACCCTGGCCTAGATAAGGGTAGCTTCGCGGAGATAATCCATGAAAATGCATACAGTGTGGTCGCAAGTCGGACACCGTCTTACATCCCGACTCAATTCCGATGCGCATCACCTCAGAACAACAAGCTACGCTGCGGTTGTGGACCATATCCGACTGCCAATGACAGAAAATTCCAAGAAGATTGCTTGCAATCCAGAAGGGAATCGGAGGTTCTTATCACACGCTAAAGCCATGCTAATGCACTCGCAGAGTTGTCCCGGCCATTCGGTATCCAATGCCCACTCTGGCGGATGTGCCAGATATCCAGGCATCGATCCGCTTTGTCTCCTAGGCCTGCAGTACGGGGACTGGACCCTTGGTTGATATTTGGACAACATTACCCGGGCCACCGCTTCTTCCAACTCCTCCATACGGATAGGGAGTGGACGTGATAATGAGAACACCAATAACCTTGACCAGAAAGAAACCGGAGTAACAGTGCACTGTCGAACTATTCGTCATATCGGCTAAGTTGTTCCGGACCATTGATACGACTTTACCGTTGCTGTGGCTTTTACCTGGCCAGGTTTTGACCCCTAAATCATCGTTCATTGGTTTTAGAGTTCACGTGGGACCCATGCGAGTAGTAACATTCTCTTGCGGCGATGTTGTTTTACATGGTCGCGGGCGACTCTAAGGCCCGAATCCAGGCGAAAAAGATTTCTCTTCGTGCGTTTGTGTAAAACTTCTTAGTGCGGAGTGTCCAAGTCCAGCAGTCGGGATATCTAGTGCTGCGAATGTGAATGAACACGGTACTTGGCTCATTGATGACGGCCAACCAAACGGCTGATGGTTTTCTATGTATCTATGTATTCAGTTACTACCAGCAACTTTTCAGGAACCCCCTTCTGGAAGTGTCTCTCACAATTGAAAAAGAATTTCTTAAGGGTTTATTGAATGTGTTGATAATTACTACTCAGTCGGTGGGCATCAGGGGTTCGTTCACTGCTCCACATACCTAACTTAATAGAATTACACTCCACTAAGATCATGACTTGAATTCTAACGCTGTTGTTGTCAACTTGACTTTGCTTAATCTCTCACTTGTTCTATCTAACAGCATTTCACAAATGGAGCAAAAAATATTTGCTGACGTAGGCATCCCCAGATAGACGGAGGAGAACGTCAAAAGATAAATATGCGGCCAGTGTGGATTGAACACACGACCTTCAGATTGATTGAATGAAGTTTCTCGGGCACGAAGTCCGCTTCAGTCTGACGCTCTCCCAACTGAGCTATGTCCGCCGCTATTGTTCATGAGCACTAGAGGCTACCACGCCAATATGGATCGTTGTTCGCTGTTTGGGTGGTTGAGAAGCAGTCTTAGTTCGGTCGGTGACGACAACGAACAGCGGGTTGGTCGGCCCTGAAATGGAACTACTACGTCTCATGTCGGGGCAAATGGCAGATACGATGAGTACGAGAACTTCAAACTTGGAATCCCGTAGAAATGGATAGAGCGCAATCTACAGACTATGGTGTGCGAGAAGACGTAAGCGCAAAGAGAACATGGACTTTGATAGGTAAGGTAGGTAAGCTTCGGAAGCTTATCTTGGTCGTTCTACCTGAGGTAGTTAGTCAAGTACCTGAGTGCAACACCTCAGGTTGTTGATGGACTGATATAAACATCAAGGCGTGGACCTGAAAGAGACTGAGAGAACCAAAACTCGAACGTGGCGAAGACCGTACAGGTTCGTATGCCTCATCGCATAACAGGCTCCAAGACATGACAAGATGTCCTGCGCCATGGCTTTTCTCACGTGGGATTGCTTATTGAGCTGAATTACTAATATAACTACTAATTGTTGGGATTGCATGGTCATTCATGTGTTCATTATGCTGCTAAGAGGCTATCACTAATTGCATACAATTTCGAAGCCTTTCCTGGTAATCGCTGTTTGTGGAAAATGTTGCTTGGTTTTGGTGACATCAACGTGTAGAAGGTTTGGTGGCAGCAACAAGAAAAAAACATGACTCGAGATTCATACCGCGCTCACTGTCTTATGACGCAAACCTTTCGCTCCAAGTCAAGCCTGGAAAGCCATGGGGCAACCCCTAGCTTGACTAATTCTCTCTCTCGTACGTTCCATGTACTCCTTGCCTTTGCATCTCTGTGCGTCAGGGCCAACTTCCGGGATGGTGTATCCGTCCGGATGATACTTTGAGCCTTCATCGCCAGGTAAGTGTCCGCCAATCAGTCTGGTATAGAGAGCCGAAGGACTCCATCGCCACCAGAAGCTCGGCTTGACGTAGTATGGATGTGCGAGGTAGCTCGGTAAGTACATTCGGCCAGTCTTCTTGTCCACGTCTTGAATCATTGGGTTGGTCCACCATTTTGGTCGAGGCAGACAGAAGTACTTGAGGACATTGCGTCGGAAAGCGACCAGGTTCTCGAAAATGAAGAGGTCCAGCTTGCTGGGGTCCTCGTACCTAAAGCCATAATGGGTCAGCTATTGATTCTGTGCGTCCAAAACATCAGTTGGTCGGGCTTCTCACCCCATGGCTCGTCGGAGTACAGGTTCCATCAGGCAACGCAATTGCCTGAACACGAAGTTATGCGTAAACTTAGGGAAATCCATCAGAAGAAGAGTGATGTTCGCGTGTGCCAGCTTTTCATTTGAGATGGCGTGGACCATATTGCGCTCTTGGTAGTCTAAGCACCACTTCTGCAGCGCTTCCAACCAGGCTAAGGCATCATCTTTTTGGCTCATGTGAGGCACTAAGCACCCGTAGGAGATGCCCATCTCGTTGCCTAAGTCTTTCCAAAAGATAGCCAAGGCATTCTTCTCGAACATGGTCAGGTCCCTCCATTCGTACAGTGCGGTCCAGCGCATAGGTTCGAGGACAAAGAGGCTGAGAGTGTAGAGCATATCATCGTTCGATATCTTGCCGGCCTCTCTCCAGCGGCTATGGAGGAAGTTGACGCGAGAGATGGCATCAATGTTGCGTCGAGAGTCCGGTGTGTTGTAAATGATTTCGTACATCAACACGCCGGTGTCTGTCCGACGCTTTGATGCTGTGCGATCGCCTGAAAGTTGGCTGGTGGCTACCAAGAGCTTGGAGATCGTCGGAATTCCATACGTCTGCGGACGGCTTAGCTCGAGGGCCTATTTCGGCACTGCTTCTCGCTTCTTAACTGACCTTAAAGAGTGCGAAAGACACGGATGTACAAAATGTTACGGGGAATTCCCTTTCCGAGAGCTCACGCATTATCGAAGCTGCGTCTGACAACGGCAATGAAGCCATTTCTTCTCTTGTCTTGTACTGGGAGAACCTCTGCTGAAACCCATCTCGGCGACGGTATCGCAGGACCCGAACTGCGAGCATGTAGGCAGTGATTACCACAATTACCGGTAAAAAGTACATGGTGTGTTTTTCCCTGGCTCGCAGGTGAAGAGTAAGAAGGGTGGGAAAATGAATGTCTCGAAAGCGAAGGTGACGGGACCGGATGGCCTTTGTTTTATTATTCCCTAGGCATCATGCGGTGCGACTTTGGAAAGGAGTTTCCACATTACCCCAGGCAATGCATTTGATTTAGCCCATCTTCTTGTTTCTTTGACCCTGGTCCTCGGGTGACGCCCCAAAATCGTCTTCTTTTGACATCAACAATGCGAGTCGACTTACACGTGTGATGCGGGGGTGTCTCAGAGCCACCAATCATCAAATTGGGTAAAATTCATGCAGTAGTGCAGATCTGCCGGGACGGGGGCATTCTGTAGTGCGGTTGGCGCAAGCCAAGAGGATTAGAACAGCACTTAATGGGGCTAAATCTGACAAGAAAAACCGGAACCCGTCGGGCTTCCGGGTGCGACTATCAGACGAGGTTTGGACTGAATCGAGTTAGCTGGTAACAGCACTTAATGGGGCTAAATCTGACAAGAAAAACCGGAACCCGTCGGGCTTCCGGGTGCGACTATCAGACGAGGTTTGGACTGAATCGAGTTAGCTGGTCAGTTGGAGTCATACAATTCGACTCAGACCTGATCGGATTGGTAGGCTTTGAACTTCAGGTCGTCGGAAAGGGCATTTCCCAAGGATTCGGTTCACACACACGGGCCAGGCGCCATTCTTTTAGTACTTGGACCGTCCCCGGATGACAGCTGATAGCCTCCCCGAAAAGCAAGTTTCCTCAATTTGCCCAGTGACCAAGGTGATGAGCATTGCAGATAGAATTATTCTGATTCGTCGACCCATGCTCGAGGTCGCGACTAGGCTGCTTCGTTGTCGGTTTGGTTCAAGAAGAGTTTTGCTATTGGGGCAGTACCATTTGGCTATTGGGGCAGTAATCCACTTTATTAGCCAATCAGAGCCTGCCTTCCGAACTCTAAATATTTTAGCCCTGCTATACCTGCCTACGGGCTACCAGGCGTAATTACCCACGGTTATAATTACCTACGGTTATAATTACGTAAAGTAGCTATAGGTACGTACGGTTATAATTACCTACGGTTATAATTTTTTATAATTATAATTACCTATTTAATTACCTATTTAATTATCTTTTTTAATAAGTAATTACGACCGTACGTATTTATAATTACTTTATATAATTAGGTAAGTATAACTATAAGTAAGTGTAACTATAGGTAAGTATAACCGTGGGTAAGTATGACCGTAGGTAATTATAACTATACGTACCCGTAGCTACTTTACGTAATTACGACCGTAGGTAATGATGTTAAGTGGCCCGTAGGTAGGTATAGCGGGTATAGGTGTAGGGTTATGGTCCGAGCTCTATGGCTGTGAGCCCTCATTGGTCTAAAAAGTGGATTACTGCCCCAATAGCCAAATAGTACTGCCCCAATAGCAAAACTCTTCAAGAATGGAAGCTTCGGCAGGCTCTGGTCACCCTAAGGAATTGTACTTGTGAGGCACCTGTTTCCGCCGGTCGCGTAGAGGGTTTTGTTTAAACTCATGGGGCAAAATGCTGAAACTGGGAGCTAAGTTGGCAGATCTTCGATCTCGGTGATGACCCACCCATGTTGAAACTGTCAATGGGACTGATACTCCAACTTTAGATGTAGTCGGTGAATTCCCACATTCGCCTTCTTGACTCGACAGTATCTGTAAGTCCGGGGTAGCATCTGTGCCACATTTAACTTAGTTCAGACGTCTCAACATCGAAATTCCAAGGTATTCACTACGTAGAATCAACCGCGGCATTCGGACACCAATGCACGATGCGATAGTCGTGAAATGTTGGTGAATAATGAGTCCAATCTGATGCTTTGCGTTGAGATCATAGCAGTCTACCATATTTCGACGCACTGATGTGGCGCCTTTGATCTACGAGACAAGGAGACCTCAACGATCAGCGTGCTGCCATGAAGGGCTCGCCAACGTAGGGTGACCGTCTAAAATAGCAGCAGGCACACCCAGCCAGCTTTACCGGAGTTGCACCTCAAATTTACGTTGATCTATAGACCATACGTAAACCGAATTTCGAAACTTGAGCTTTTTCAGTCATCCACACCGGGCTCAAGAATTGGACATCCGCTCCGTGACCCCTCCAGCTCGATGTTGAGCCTTGAAGCGGATGGCGACATGTCATATGCCAACAGCCAAATTTACCAACGTTTCTCATACTCAGCTTTCGCAATCCTGGATAAACTGACTCATTATGTGTACTCTTGATCAAGCTGTCGAACGTGAGTGCAGATTCCACGAAAAGGTGTCGTACGATGCCGGGACTACCCGCCCCGTAAACGTTGTTGGTATCAATATATGGCCTCGGCAATATTAGCAATATACTCGACCGCATTGCCGTTGCCACTCACATATTCTCGGTCTCGAGCTCGAAGTGTCGAATAACTAATTCGAATAATCATACTATCTTACGTTGTCCCGAAGTGTTGAGAGTTAGTATGCAATGCCCCTTGTTGACTTTGAGAAAACGTAAATTTGAGAAGAGTGATAGACCTCAAAATGTGTGGTATTTTGAAAGTAATAACTTCTCTTTATAAAATACCACAAGTCTGCTCCTTAGTAACTAGTGAAATTCTATAAAAAAAAGGGACTTTATATTACGACCTAATATACATAACTAAGACCAGGGCCCGCCCTATAAGCTTATAGCGGCTATAGTATACTATATATATAAGAGTATAGAAATATAAAGTAACTCTTATAGAATAAAAGAACTATAAATAAGTTATATATAAATAAGAAACGGTAATTACGTAATGAGGTAATTATTATAATTATTTTAAATAAGCGCTTATTAATATTTATTAAGTAATTATTTAATAAATAAAAGTAATTATTAATAAAAAATATATTTATAGTCGGACTTATATATAGTATAAATTTAAGCTAGGCTTAAGGATAGACTTCCTATAGCTTTTTTAATAATTAACTTAGTATTAGATTTTATAATTACTTTTAACTATTTTTATTAAAAACCTCTTTTGATAAAATTATAATTAATTACTAAAGCCTTACTTATTTTATAACTTATAAATATAATTTTAAAAAAGTTATTTATAATTATAATACTATTTATTTAGTATTCGTAGCCTTAACTTTTATTAATATATTTATTATAACTAGTTAATTATAATATTTTAATTACTCCTATTTAATAGGTTTATTTTATAAAAAAACTAATTAAATAGTACGAATATATTAACCGTTAATAATAATAGTATTACGTAGCTTATTAAGGTAGCTATACTTATTATTTAATAATTATATAATATAATATTTAAATTTAAAAATAAGAATAAATAACTTTATACTTAATTTATAATACCCCGACCTCCCTTAGTACTTAGAGCTAAGTACCCTAAATTAGAACCCTATAACGGGTCCCTAGATACTCTCTAAGGATTTTTTATTTAAACTAGGGCCTATTTATATTATTATAAAACCTCTTTTATTATTAAAGTAAATAAAGTCTACTACGTAGCTTTATTCTTTAAAAAAGACGCTCTTACTTAGTTTAAACTTTTTATAAGAGATTATTTTAAAAATAAACGTAATATTAAGGATAAAAATACTAAAAAGATCTTTAATAACTATAATAAGTTTAAAAAAAAACTTAAGGAAATTTTTAGTAACCCTAATAAAGAACGAATTACTAAACAAAGGCTTATAACCCTTATATAAAAGGAGTTAGTTAATAAATATATATTTAAATTTAAATAAATTATTTCTAAGCTCAATTAGGGTAATAAAGTACTTATAGTAGCTTTTTATTACGGCTTAAAAAAAGAGGTTAAGAACGACTTCTCTTAATAAAACTAGCCTAATAAACTTTATAATTATATTAATATAACGGTTAAAATTAATACTTAATTTTATAAACGACGCTTTAAATAAAAAGGATAGAACGCTTAAAATAACCGAACTAAACTTAATAATAAATATAAATATAAACTAATAACTATTATAATAAGATATTATAGCGAACTAATAAACCTTAGTATTATTAAAAAAGAATAATTTTAATAAAAAAAAGACTTTAAATATTATAATTACGATAAGCTAAGATATATAACTAAAGACTATTAATAACTTAAGTATATTTAATACTAACCTATTTTAAAAGAGCGAGCTAATATTATAAATAAAAAAGTCCCCTATAAGTAACTTTTATAAATAGCCTATTATAATAATAACTATCTCGTTTACTAAGATAATAAGGAATAAATAGGATAGTACTTAAAGTAACTTAAAGATAAGGGACGATTTAAATATAATACTATATTATTTATTAAAACCCTAATAATAATAATAAAGGATAAAGAAATACTTACTTATTAACCCTATACTTTTAAAAAAAATAATATTAAATATATCGCTATACTCTTTTAAATTTATAAAAATATAAAAGAAAAAATAAGAACGGACCCCGTTATAAAGGATATATTTTATTTTTTTAAAAGACGAATTAAATAAAAACTCCTAGTTAGTATAAGGGAGTAACTCTTTAAGTTTAAAAAAAGAGGATTTAATATAAAAAAAATTATAAATAGCCTCGCTTATATAGTACGACGAAACTATATAAACTAAAAATAATTTATTAAATTTAAAGAAAAACTCGATTTAAATAATATCCTAACTAAGTCTATTTATATAATACGAAAGGTAAATAGTAATAAAAAGTTTATTTATAAAGTTAAGGAATAACTTAAGGACCTTATATATAAAAATAAAATCGAAATACTTAAAAAACCGACTCTTAACTTTAGAGTTATAAAAGAAGGGAATATTAACTTTAACTTTAAAAAAGAAAATATTAAAATAAGAACTAGTTCTTTTTATTTTAATAAAGTAAAATTACTTTATAATTTAAATAAACTTCGTAATATTACTTAACGACGTACTTAAATAAAAATTAATTATAAAGTACTACTTAGCGTTAATAATATTAGCTTTAAAAAAGATAATAATAAACTATAATATAAATATATTTACTTATTTAAAAATAACTAAACTATTTAGTTCTATAAAACTAAAGAACGTAAAAAAGTTATAATAACCCCCTATATAAATAAAAACTATTTTTTACTTAACCCCGAGGACCCCTTTTATAAAGAATTATTTTAAGTAGAGTACTTAGATAATAAGTACTTTTAGTATATCGTATATAAATAAAATAATTACTTCTATTTATAAAAACGTAATAATAAGCTTATTAAGGATATTTATATAAAAAACTAACTATTTAACTAGACGTTACTAAGTCTTAACGGTAATAATAAAGTAATATTTAACTTAGACCTTAGTTTTTTTATAAAATATTTTAATAATAAATATATAGAATAAGAAGACTATAAATATAATTAATATTAAGTTTATTATATTAAAAAAGCTAAGGCGTAAAGAGAATAATAAGAACTACGTAAGTAGAGTACTTAATAAAAGAAGTATATATTAAAAAACTAAAAAAGCTAATTATAAAAGAATAATAAAAAGCAAAAATAAAAAAAAAGTTCTTATATATAATTAAATAATATAACGATATATACTTATAAGTTAACTTTAATATTTATAAATAAAGACTAAACGCTATTATTAATAACGGTATATAAAAAACTTATATTTTATTAAAAATAGTAAATAAACTTAATTTACTATAAGTATAAAAAAATAACTTATATTAATTATAAATAGTAAAAAGAGAACGAATTAATTATAATTATAAATATATTAATTAGGAGACCGTATACCTCTCGATATATATTAATAATTAATAAGAATAATTATAATACGATATTATAAAAATTAGAAATATCGATATTATCTTAAGAATTCTATAATTACAAAAGTATAACTTATGAATAGATTAAACTATTAACTAGGTCCTCTAAAAAAATCTAGTTATTAAATAACTTAAAAAGAAAAAGGGTTTAAATAAATTTTTAGTAGTTTTTTAAAAAAAAGAATAAATATAATATATAGCTTTTATTAAAATAATAAAAAGCTCTAAGAAGTTCGTAACTAATATTAACGATTAAGGATCGTAATAACTCTAGATTATACCCGAGGAGTACTAGATATATACGAAGTTATTTATAAAACCCGAAGAAATAGGATTATTAAAATATAGTAGTTAGGATATAGAAATTAAACTTAAAGAAGGAATATAACCTAGGTTCTATTTATATACTTAATAAATTAAGAAGAATAAGAATATTTTAATAAGTATATTAATAAGAAGTTTAAAAAGGGATATATTTAATTATTAAACTCTTTTATAAGATTCTTTTTATTTTTTATATTAAAAAAGGGTAGAAAATTAAGACTTATTATTAACTATAGGAGACTTAACGAAATTATAAAAAAGAATTGTTATTTTTTATTATTTATTACTGAGCTTAAAGATCTATTTTATAAAGCTAATTAGTTTATTATTATAGATTTTAGAGAAGTATTTAATTAGATTTAAATTAAGGAAGGAGATAAGTAAAAAATAGTATTCTAAACTTATAGAGGACTTTTAAAGTACCTCGTTATGCCCTTCGGACTTACTAATGCCCCGGTAACTTTTTAAATAATAGTTAACTACGTATTCTGGGAGTATATTAATATTTTTATTATTATTTATATTAATAATATCCTTATTTTCTCCCCTAACTTCGAAATATATAAAAAGTATATTTATATAGTATTTTAAAACCCCCTAACGGAGTAATCTACCGGGGCCGTACTATATATTACGTATTAAAGAAAACTAGGTATATTACGCTCTATACTTAATTACTAATTAAAACTCCTAACCTTCTCCTATAGTCTTTTAAGTTCTAGCTATTTAAAGGGCGAGCTATACCTATTCTAATGTATATAAAACCTCTTAATACTAGCCCGTATAAGTAGCTAAATTTTATATTATATACTCCTTTTTATTAAAAGTTAAGGGGCCCCTTATATATTCTTTTATATTTATAATATAGCTTATATTAAAAGGATTTTTAGTTTTATAAAATATAATTTCTAAGTTAGTATTAATATACCGGATTTTAACGTTTATATTAGCCCGGCTATTTATAGTATTTATACTATTACTTAGCCGAATTCTATATTATTAAAAAGTACTTTATTAATCCTCGGGCTTATTTATATTAATTATAATAACTATAGTATTAAGCTAGCCGAGGGTACCTAGCCCGAGAGGGGTAAACTTATTAACGAGTATTTTTAAAATAAGTTCTTATCGAAGTAATATTTTAACTAGCTAACCTCTTAACTAATTATTTAATTAGCTATTTAGGTAATAGTTTATATATTAATAAGTTTATTTAATAAATTTGTTTAGTAAATTTATTTAGTTTAAATAAAGCTTTAGGTAATATTAAAAGTGATAAGGATAGAAAGAATTTTTACGAGCTCTAATATAGTAAAAAAGTAATAGATATTAGTTTATTTAGCCTTTTTTTTAAAAACCTCTATATTATTATTAAAGTTTAGAACCTTTGCGGTTAAGGGCCGCTTTTAATTATTACGGCCGATTATTATAATTAATTATTATAACCGACTTTTATTATTAACCTTTTTAGCCGGCGCTACCGTAGGGCAGCTTACCTATCCTAAATTATATAGCGGTTTTCGTATCAAAATTACTATATTATATTAAGCGCGTACTTAGGGTATATTACGTATATTATATAGTTAAAAAGTATATTATATTATATAATTTCTTTTAAAAACGTAATCTCGTTAAGGTTAATCTTTTGCGTTTATAAAGCTAGAAAAAAACTATTATATAGTATTTTAAAAACTCTAAAATATTAAACTATATACTAAACCCTCTAAGTACGAGTTTTATATATAAAAAGTAAACTTCTTTAAATATACTATTATACTAAGATAAATCTATATATAAGTATTAAAAGTAAAAGTAGTTAGGGACTAGTTTATATTATAAAACGTTAAAAACGTATGAGGATTCTTAGGATTCGTTAATTTTTATTAAAAATTCCTTAAGAACTATACTAATATAATTAGACCCCTTAATAACTTAATATAAAAGAATACCCTATTTATTTAGGATTTTAATTATAAAAAAGTATTTATTAAAGTTAAGAATATAGTCGTTTCTAAACTAGTTATTATAATCCCGGACTTTTAAAAACTTTTTAAAATTAAAACTAATACCTCGGACTTTATTATAAGAGTAGTTTTAAAATAATAAAATAAATAAAAAAAATTTATTTATATTATTTTTATTTTAAAGTATTTTATAGAATAGAATTAAATTAATAAATTTATAATAAGGAACTAATAGTAATTATCGAAGTATTTTAAAAATAGAAATTATAATTATTTAGAACTAAATATAAAATTATAGTTTATATAATAGAATAGGGTGGGGCGATTAGTCTTAGTAGTTCTTTTTTAAAGCTAATTAAGTATAAGTATTTATAAGAGGGCTAATCGGAGTAAAATATAAGGAGAAAGGCCCTAATTAAAAATAGGAAGTAAAATAGCACGAATTTTTACTTTAATTATATATATACTTTTTTAAAATTAAATTAGAGCTTTTTTAATAATTTATTTTTAAATATAATAATATAAAACGATTAGGAAATTTACCTTTTTAATTTAGTTAATACTATCCTCTTTTCTTAGTTATAACTCCGTTAATTAAGGCCGTATTAACCTAATTAAAAAAAGTATTTTATATTATTTTTATAAATATTAGTAGTTTTTTTAAAGTATTATATTACGAAAGTCCTCTATACCCTATACGTTTTTAATAGTCTCCTTTTTTAAAAATCCCTTTTTTATTAAATAAGAGAATAAATAAAAAAAAACCCGATTTAATTAGAAATACTTTAAATAATTAATTAAAAAAAATAGCATAACGATTGAAATAAATACGGGTAATAAAACTCTAATTTAAAAAAAATAACTAAATAATTAAAATATAATAATAAAAATATATAAGAAAGGACTTTTTATTTAATAAAATAGGGGATATAATAAACCCTAAGAAGCGAATAAAATAAAAAGTAGAGGAGAATATAAATACTTAAAACTAGATCGGGCCTAAGTATAAAACGCTATAATAATATAAAAAAATAAATAATAAGTTAGGATTAGAACTAATAAAATACTTTAACGGGTATAACTAGTTATTTAATTAGACTATTCCTTATTAATTAATATAGCCTAGAAACTTAATAATAAACTTATTTAAAAATATAAATACGTCGGACTAAGGGTACTTATAAAACTAACTTTTAACTAAACTTATTAATAATTTTAATTAATATTATTATAAGCTTAATATAATATTTAATTAAAACTTTAGTTATATACTTAGTAAGGACTAAGAAGAACGGTTTAAATTATATTAATTAGGATAATAACTATATTCTAATTATTAAAATAGCTCCTCTCCTCCTTTTTTAAACTCTATTTAAAGTAAATAAATTAATATAAAACTATCGAAACTATAAATAAAATTAATAAACTATACTTTTAATAACCCCGGATCGTAAATATAGATAATTAATACGTTATTTTTACCGCTATTAGCACCCCTTAGAATATTTAATTATATAAACCTAACCCTTTTATTTTAAATAAACCGTTTATTAAACTAGTTTTTATGGTTTATTAAAACTTATAAGCTATGGAATTATTTAATAATAAAAAAGCTACTTTTTTTAATAGATCTATTTATTAATTTAATTAAAAAAAACTAGTTATAGCTTAAATTAAGATAAATACTTCGATTAATACTTTCTTAAGTACTATCGCTACTTAAATCTAAATAACTATACTTTAAACTAAGGGCTTTATAATTCTTTAGCTTAATTTAATAAAGAATATAGGTTTTTATAAAATACTATTCCCTAATTAAGAGGGGACTATAGTCTTTAAAAGTAATAATATTATAAGTTTTTTAGAAAAGTTCGAGGATTAATATAAAATCGGTAGGGTTTTAGACCGATTTAGAAGTAAACTTATTACGTATATTATAAAAAGAGAATATTAAATTCTAATTAAAAACGTAATTAAAGGACTATCCTAGGCCTAAGCTAAGGATTTTTTTTTAAAAGAATATAGAAAATAGGATATTAACCGCTTTTTAAATAAAAAAGAGTAAATTAAAAAAGTTATTAAGGGGCTATTTATCTCGTTTTTTAATCTAAACTCCGCTTAGGTACTATTTATTAAAATTAATAATATAATTACTTTTACTAAATAATAAGACCTCTATATTATAATTAATAAGAGCTTAATTAAAGCTATATATAAGTAGTTCTATATTAATATTATAAAAGAAATAGTAAAAAAAGTTAGGGTTATTTTAAATAGCTTCGTTAAATTAACGAAGTACGTAAAGTTTAAAATAAGACTTTTTAATACGATTATATATAAAAAAGAGTATAGCTTACTTTTTATAAATAATTAAAGTTAACCCGAGTCCTTACTACGGCCCCCTACTCCTTAAGTATATAAAAATACTTAGTACTAATATCTAAACTACTAATAATATTACTAACTAATAATAAAGGTCTAGGTTACCTAAGTAGCTATTAATAATATTACTAATTTTAACTTAGTTAATAAAATAAGTAAGTTAAAAATCTATTAAAATAGTATTTACTTTCGAGGCCCTATTTATATATTTAATATAAGCGCTACGCGTCCTAATTAGCCCCTAATTATAAGACCTAAGGATCGTTACTAATATTACTAAAATTAATATTACTAAATTATTAAAGATTATAATTAATATATTCTTAATAAAGACGCCTATTTTATTATTTTAGCTTAAAGAGCTTAGTATTATAAAAAGTATAACGGTTATAAGCTTATAAAAAATATCCCCTTTATTATAATTAAAAATAAAAAAAAGTATATAATTACTAATTATATTACCCTCTTTTTTTACATAGTAAATATATTAATTAAAAAAGATACTAAGCTCTTAGCTAAGTAAATTCTAAATTACTAAATTAGACTACCTTAGTAAACTATACTTATACTTTTTTTAACTAATTTTATAAATATAATTAAATATATTTACGTAGTACGACCTAATCTAGGCTATTATAACTAAGTAGACGTTTATACCGTTCGTAAGGGAAGACCCCCTAAAAACCGTACTTTAGTAACTAAACTTTATTTTAAAAAAACGTATAGGATTAATAGCCTAACTTAGCCTTTATAACTTAAAAAAAAAATAGTTTTTTTCTCTAATTAAAAAAAAGAAATTATAAAAATCGATAATAACAACGAGGTTTTTAAAATAATAGAGAACGTAATTCCTAAATTTACCTCTAGGCCTTAGCTTATTAAAGTTTTAATTAGTACCCTTAATATTAGTACTTAGGGAACTTAAGAGCCTCTTTTTTATAAGATTTAAAAAACAATAATTATAAATTAGCCTTATTATTTTAATTTTAAAACTAAGGCTAAAAAGTTAATAAAAAAGAGGCTTAAAGCTCTAATTTTACTTCTTATAAACCTTTTATAAAAAATTATATTAAAATATATTATAATAATAATAATTTTAATACGTAATTAAGAGTATTTTATTATTAATAAAATCCTATTAAAAGCTCCGAAGTCCTTAGCTAACTTAGTAAAGAACGGATAATAATAAAAGAATATCGAAGATCTTTTTAATAAATATAACGAGAACCTCTTTTTAAAGCTAAGCTATATAGCTAAGATTAATAGAATTAGAGGCGCTAACCCGACTTTTAAAATTCTAATTTTTATAATTTTAAACGCTTATTTATAATTAGAAATCTAGATATTTAATATAAATTAGGATAATAAGGGTTCGATAATTATTATAATCTTAAATACTAGGGTATAAATTAATATCCTCTTAAAATAATATATTAAAAAAGTTAGTATTTCTTATATAGTAACGAAGCTTTAAATATAAACGTTTAAATATAATTTAACTAGTTAAATAACTTTTAACGGTTTCTATTTTATAAATATATAAATTAATAAGTTTAAAATAATTACTTATCTTTTTATTAAAAACGAGCGAGAGACCTCTAATTTATTATTATTAAGTCTCTTATTTATATAAAATACTAAGCTATTTTTTAAATATAATAAGTTAATAATTACCGCTTTAATTTATACTAAAGATACGAGGCTAAGGATCTTAGTAGGGATAATTAGGACGAACGGTTTTTAAAATATAAAAAATATCTTACTTTAACTTAAGTAATATATAAAAAAAGTTTTTAAATTAAAAAACTAAATACTAATAATATAACCGGGAATATTATTAATTTTAATAACCCCTATTTAGAATTTAAACTAAAAAAAGACGAGCGTATTATAATAGTTTTAAACTAAAACTAAGCTAACTAAATTATAACTATAGTCGCGCTCTATATAATCTAGTTTTAAATTATATAAATTAAGAAAGTAATAATAACTACTTAAAATAAGGCTAGGGGTATACTAAATAAATTAACTAACTTAAATAATTTACGTTTCTTAATAAGAATACCTACTTTTTAATAAGAGGAATTATATATTAAATAATAAATTAAAAAGCTAGGATAAAAGGTATTAAAATTATATAAAGTAGTTAAGAAAGCTTTTTATAGGATTCCCTGTGCTATTAAAACTAATATAATATATAAAAAAAAAAGATTAAAAGGTCTAGCTAGTTAATAATATACCCTTTAATAAATTAATACTTAATAGCGATCCTTATTAAAAGTTTAAAAAGCTCGAGGAAATTAAAAATAAGCTACGAAACTAATCGGGCCTTTATAAGGATATTATTATACCTAAGTTTTCTAATATAAAACTAGGCTCTAAATTAATAAATAATCGATTCTAAGCTATTTTTAAGGATTATAACTATTTTTTATTTTATAAATAAGATCTTTTTAAGTAAATACTCCTTAATTAAGAAAAAGTAGTAGTATAAAACTTCTTTAAATACGGCTATTTTAACCCTATAATCGTATTACTATAATTAATTAAAACTATACCCTATAAGGCTTAATAAGTAAAGAGTATCCCTATCCTAAAAGCTTTATTATTAAAAACTTTTAAAATAATCCGAGAATATATTACTTAAAGTATTATTAAAAAAAACTATACTGCGTATCAGAACCCCTAGTTTTCAATAATAAAAAAGGACGGTAGTTTTTAGCTAATTAATTTAATAATAAAAGTTAACGCCGTTACCCTTCGGGACGCTTAGTAATTACTTAACGTTAATAAGTTTTTAAAAAATTTTACTAAAAATTAGCTTATCTCTTTTTTAAATTTTTTTTTAACTACGATTAAATCTTTTTAAATAAAAAAAGCTACGATTTAATAACTTTCTTAACTCTACTTAGGCTATATAAATACTATACCCTTTTATAAAGAGTAATAAATTTAATAACCTAGTTCTATTAAATTATAACCCGCATTCTCTATAACTTAATTCCAAAATACTATAATATTTTTATTAATAATATTATAATTAAAGGCTTATAATCCTATTATAATAACGAGTACTTAACTAACTATCCTAGGATTTAGTAATTTATTTACGAGTACTTTTAGAATATTAATTAGGTCTTAGTTAATATTAAGCTAGCTAGCTATACTATTTTTAGAGTAAAGTTATAATAGTACTAGTTATCCGTAGTTATTATAAACTATTTTTATAAAATAGAAAAGAAATAGCCTAATTAAACTAAAGTCCTTAAGATCTTTAAATAAATAAAATACTTAAACGTTTTAAAAATTAGATCGTTTCTTAGTATTATTACCTTTTATTATTATTAAATTAAGTAATTTCTTTTTATAATAGCCCCGTTATACTCCTTACTTAGTAAGAACTAATTTTTTAAATAGGGAGTATTATAAATCGAGGCTATAAAAATACTTAAAAAAGTAATTATTATAGCCCCTATTCTAGTTTTATTAAATTATAATACTAAAGCCGGACGGATTATTTTTATAATAAACGTTAATATTAAAAAATAGAATAGTACGCTTAGTTAAATCGTTAATAATAAGCGTATTATTACTTAATATAAGAGTAAGATATAGCGCGAACTAAAGCTTAATTATAACTTTAATAAACTTAAAATACGAGGCATTTTAATAAGCTTAAAGCGTCTTTATAATTATCTATTTAAAATTAACTTCTTATTAAAAACTAATACTTAGGTCCTAGTTACTTAGATTAATAATACTACGAATAACTTATTATTAATAATAATAACGCACTAGCTCTTTTAAATTAAACTCTTTAATTTTAAAATTAAATATATTAATAAAAAAAAGAATATTATAGTGGATAGCTTTTTAAGAAAACCCCTTAGCTAATTTAACTTAGCTAAAGTAGAGCTTAATAAGGATATTAAGGACTTTATTAACGTACGAGTTTTATAAATATAAGTTATAAAGAACTTTTTTATTATAGTATATAGCTATAATAATACTATTATTAATTAAATATAAAAAATAAATATTCTAACCGATTTACTAATACTAAACGAATAATAATTAAATTTCTTAAAATAAATTACTTATTTCTTCTTTATTTTAAAAAAGCTAGCTAATATACCCTTTAATTAGTTTAAACGTTTTAAATAAATAATAATATAATTTATTATATAAAATAAACTTCTATTTTAATAAGGGATAAAGACCTGTCCTTAACCTACTTAAGTAATTAATAATAAGCGCTACTAAGTAGACCTAATTAACGAAGTATATAATAAATCCGGGTATAAGAAATAAGAAGCTACTTATTTTTATTTTATAAAACGATATTACTAACTAAGGATATACGCTTAGGTCTAGGAGCTAATTATAACTTATAAAACTTATTAAAAGGCTAAATTACGACGCTTTAATAATCCCTATATATTTATAGTCCCGATTTATAAGCTTTTCTCTTAAATTTATTTAAATATTTAGTATATAAGTAAATAAAAGGTTATTAAAGTACGTTATAAGTTTATAAAATACTTAGAAGTACGGATTATAACGAACGCTATATTAAAGAATATTATAAAGTTTATTTAAGAAGATATTATTTACTACTATAAGATTTATAGTACTTTAATTATTAATAGGGGATAAGAAAATATAAGTACTATTACTTAGTTTAATTAATAATATAGTACTTAGTAAAAGGTTATATTAGCTTATAATCCTTATATTAATAAGCTCTTTAAAAAGGGTTACTAACTTATTATATATATACTTTATATTTAATTAAATTAAAAAAAAAAGATATTAGGCCTATACTTACTATAGCCCTTTTTATAAATAAGATAATTATTAGAGCGTTATTAAGTTATATACTATTTTATTTTATTTATAGTTATTATATAACGACCCTAATTAAAAAAAGAACGGCAACTTAGAGAGTATTTAATTAAGAAAATATATATATAATAGATTAAGAAGTCTAAACCCGATTACGAGCTTTTATTTCCTTAGTAAATAATTAAAAAGCTATAGTTAATAAAGTTACTTAATACTAAGCCTAAACCTATAACTAATTTAACTCCTTATACTCCTTTTAATTAATAAAGTTATAGCTTAGTAATTTAGTTCTTATTTTTAATATTTAATAAAAAATTAATATATTAACTTTTAAAAAACTTAATTATTATTAATAAGGACCTTTTTATATTTACTTAGCCGCTCCGAACAGATCGTTATATTAACTAAAGACGCTTATTAATAACCTAATTATAAGGGCTACTTATATTAATAATTAACTTAAAAAGTTCTTAAAGTTTTTAAAAAGCCTCTACTTATTACTTAATAAGGCTAATTTTTATAATAACTTTATTTTTAACTTAGTTAATTTTTTATTTTTATAAAATAATATAATTAATATTACGATCCTACTTCTTAATTATATTAATAATATAATAAACTCTAGGGACGAGGATACTTAGCTACTTATTAAATAAACTTAATTATAAGTAAAAGCTTTTTAAGAGGGATAAATTACCCCTTATTACTACCGATCTTTAGTATAAACTACGAATTTTTATTTATTAAATATTTATTTTATAAGGATATTACTAAATCTTATTAATTCTCTAATTATTTCTTTATTTAGATTTAAAATAAAGATATAAGAGGATAATAAGAAGAGAAGAATTGTTTTTTAGTTATTATAATTAAAAACTTAATAACCCTACTTATTAATTATATAATTATATTAAAAAACCCTACCCTTTTTTTTAAATATTTAAGCTTAGTTCCCTATTTAATTAAGCCCGCTTAGAATTTAACTTAGCTTATATAGCCTCTTATTTTACTTATTTTATTTTTAAATATTAATAGCTTTTACGAATTATAAACGTATAGTTTTTAATAAAGTATATTAGAGGGGCGTTTTTAAAAATAGAATTATACTTATCCTCTTTAGCTTTAGTAACTTCGATTTAGTTAGAAACTATATAAACTAAAGTTTTAACTTTTTTAATATTAACTAGGATTAGAGATATTACCCTATTACTACTTATTATATAATAATAATAATAGCTTTACTTAGGATTAGCCCCGGATTTTTTAATATTTTACTAACCCTAGCTCTTTTTAAAGTAATATTTCTCGCTTTTAAAATATATATAATTACTATATTAATTATTAAAATAATTTAATAAAAAAACGTACTCAAAATAGGGGACTATTTTTCTAATTAGCTCCTTAATATTAAAACTAATATAGTTTTAAAAAAACCGCGCGTAATAATTATAAAGTATAATATTCCGAACGCCGTAAGCCTAAATAAGTAAAGAATTAATAATAAGGGTTCGTTTACCTAATTACTAAAATAAAAGGCCGAAGTAGCTAGCGTAATTATAATTAATAAAAACTTAATAGCTCTATAAAAACAATCTACTTATAATACTTAGTTTATTAATATATTTTTTAATAACGTTCTAATTCGTAGTTAATTATTAAAACTTCTAAGCTATTTATTTTTTAGTATATTTACTAAACTAAGGATTTATAATATAGAATTTAATATAAAGCTCTCTAGCTAATTTAAAAAGAGTTAACTAATTAATAATTTTAAGGATTTAAAAAAGAAGAATGTTAGATTAGGACTAGGATTAAAAAATTAAATAGAGTAGTACTTATTATAGTCTACTTTTTACTAACTTCTTAGAACTTATAGCCCTAAGTCTTTTAAAAATAAGCCTTTTTAAGAGTAAAAAAAGAATATTACTAAGGCTAGACGTTATAATAAGTAGTTTTAGTAATTTAATACGTATTATTAATAACCGAAGTATTAAATATAATAAGTAAGTAGATTATATTATTTAAAAAAAAAAGACTAAATAAAAAGGGATAATTATATTTAAGAAGCTATTATTTAAAGGAAAAAATAAAAAAGAATAGAGGGATCGGGGGAGGGCTTTTATATACCCCCCTTAGACCTAAAGTATTAAAAAGGAAAGTATTATAAGCCTCTTAGTTAATTAACGCTAAATTATAGCTATTATATAAAAAAAGAAAAGAGTAAATTATAGATCGGGGCCTTCTTATTATTTATAATTTAATACCTTCTTTTTTAATTAATAAAAACTATTTTATAATTAATATAAAAGGGCAGCCTTCTACTTAGCTATTTAACTTTTCTTTCTTTCCTCTTTAACTATTATTACTATTATTTAGTAACTATTTTTAATTTAGATATTCTTTAGCCTTCTCTTATACTTTTATATTTAAAATATTACTTCCTTATAACTATTACTAATTAAACCTCCCCTAATTTTTATTTCTTAATTTACTATATAAATACTAACTTAGTTATTTATAATAGCCTCTTTACCTCCTATTTCTCTTTTTAAAGTAAATAATAAAAAGGACGTAATATAAATTTAGGGTCTAATTATAATAAAGGGCTTTAAAAATAATACTAAATACTAACTAAGAAAATAAAATTTAAATAAATATATTATTTTTAATAAGACTAACCCTAGAACTATTATAAATACTAAAAACTCTTAATTTATTAATTTTAATACGAATTATTAATATAAAGTATATACTAACTATTACCCGAGCTTAGTACTTAATTAAATTAGCTTCCTCTGGATAATCCTAACCCCTTTTAAATTCGATTATCCCGAGTAGCTCGGTATAAAAAATACGCTTTTTTTTTTTAATTAGCGCCCCGAGGCTTTTAAAAGTCTAAAGGATTAGAAAACTTAAATAAGTTAGGACTACTATAAGGTAATAAAGGTCCTAACTAATTAGTATAACTTTTAGGGACGCTTATTATATAAAAACTAAATTTAAAAATATAAAATCGGATTTATAATAAAAGTTATAATATAAGACCTCGCCCTAGTATATAATATAATTATAATTAAAAAGGGATAAGAAAATACCTTTAAACTAAATAAAACCCCTACTCTAAACCCTTAAACTTAAAAAACTATATAAAAAATTAAGACTTTAGTATACTTAGTAATCTTCTCTCTTTATACTAACGATCTAGGCTATTTTATAAAAATAATTATTAATTAGTAAGATAGTATAGTTTATTAATACGATCCGAAAAAGGCTCTTAGGTATTTAAAAAGGATATTTATTAATAATATTTAAGCTCTAAAAGCCTCTTATAATTAAATTAATATACCTTTTTATATTTAATAACTAATTAATATAAGTACTTACGTAATCCTTATAATATAATAACTAAGTAAATAAGAATATAGTTTATACGTACTTAAGTAGTTTTATAATATAATTTAATATAGCTAACTTAACCCGACTTATAACCTATATTAAATAACTTATAAATACTTTAAACTATTTAATAATAAGCTTTACGTAATTTAAATTTAATAAATTAACTACGAGTTTTAATATAATAGTAATTACCCTTTTAATATAATAAGACCTCCCCTAAGTAAGTTTTTTAAAAAAGTAATATATAATCGGGACTCTTAAAATAGGCCTTATATTAACTTAAATAACTTTAATTATATTATAACCGACGCTCTTAAAATACTAACTCTTTAAAAGTCCGGTTCTTATCTACTTAGCCTAGGGTTTATTAACTAGGATCTAAGAATTTATAACCCCTATAATTACGGCTATTATACTCTAATTAATCCTATATATTTTAAAAAAATAAAAGAAATAATTAAAAGCTTTAAATAAGGGCTTATTACCCTCGAAAAGTCGTCCTTATTATTTCGACTTTTAAAAATACTAAAGAATACTTAGGGATTTTTAATAAGTAGTAACTTTATTTAAATTCTATAAGTAATTAAACTAATAAAGGCTACTAACTAGTATCTAGACGCTATTATTAATAATTAATTTATCGATTTAATTAATACCCTTAAGACCCGTCGAGTTATATAGTTTTTATTAAATATATTACTATTTAAATTATTACTATACTTTAGTCCGGCTCCTAGCGAAGCTAGTTTAAATAACTAAAAAAGTAGTTTTTTAAATACTTTAATTAGGAGTAAGAGTAGCCTTATTACGAGGACTTTAATTAAAATACTAAGGGTTTAGTTAAAATAAGAGATTATTAAACGTACGCTCTTTAAGTATAATTAAGCTATATAAGAAAATAATAAACGTTAATATTAAGAACTAGCTAAGTTTTATTAAAACTTCTTATAATATTATAATATATATAAAAATAAAGCCGATATTAATAAGAGTATAAGAGAATAATAAGTTAATTAATATAATAACTTAATTATAAAAGCTATATATATAACTCTAACTTATACTCCTTAAATACTATTATTAATAAAAAAAGCTAAGAAGAACTAGGGTAATAAAAGTTAAGATCGGGAGATTATTAAAAAGGAATAGGATAAGAACTAAGTAAAGCTAGTAAAAAAAGTAAAGAAAATAAAAAAGGTAGTTATAAAAAAGAAGGGTAAGTAAAAGGCTTAATATAATTAACTATATATAGTAATTAAGACTAATTTAAAATAATCTTTTTTATAAAAAATTAGGAAAAGAAGAAATTAAAAAATAATTAGAATAAGGTAGGGCGATTAGTCCTAGTAATTCTTTTTTAAAGCTAATTAAGTATAGGTATTTATAAGAGGGCTAATTAAAATAAAATATAAAAAAAAAGGCCCTAATTAAAAATAGGGAGTAGAATAGCGCGGATTTTTACTTTAATTATATATATACTTTTTTAGGATTAAACTAGAGCCTTTTTAATAATTTATTTTTAAATATAATAATATAAAATAATTAAGAAGTTTACCTTTCTAATCTAATTAATACTATCCTCTTCCCTTAGTTATAACTCCGTTAATTAAGGTTATATTAACCCGATCGAAGGAAGTATTTTATATTACTTTTATAAGTATTAGTAGTTTTTTTAAAGTACTATACTGCGAGAGTCCTTTATACCCTATACGTTTTTAATAAATTATAAAAACTTTATATACTTTATGACGAATAAGAACCTAAATAAATAATAAGTTAAATAGAGCAAATTCTTATTTAAGTATAACTTCTAAATTATTTATTAAAAAAGTTTAGAGAATAGTAAAATAGACGCTCTTAATAAAAGACCTAATTATAAAATTATAGTTTCTAAAACAATATAAGTTATTTTTAAATATAAAAAGGATAGTAGCCTTATATTAATTACGAAACTTTTTATAATAATTAAAAAGATTAATATTAGCTTAATTAAAAAGATAATTTCTAAGCTTATTATAGAAATTTATAATATACTAGTATACGGTTATTAAGGAGTTACTAAAATATAAAAACGGATTTACTAATACTACGATAAATCCGCTATATATATTAAAATTATAAAAGTAATTAAGAACTATATAATTTATAAAAAAAATAAGAATAGCTTATATAAGCCTTATAATAAGCTATAACTATTATAACTACTAATAGAAGTATAGTAATTAATTATATAGGATTTTATTATTAAATTACTAAAGTCTAAAGAACTATTTATTAAAGTATAGTACGATAGTATTTTAGTTATAGTTAACTAATTTACTAAGTTTACGTACTTTATTTCTTATAAAGAATTAAGTATTATAAAAGACTTAGTATATATATTTACTAAGGTTATACTCTCGAACTACGGTTTATTAAAAGAAATTATTTTAGATAGAGATAAGTTATTTATTTTAAAGTTTTAGAAATCCTTAATTTCGTAACTTAGTATAAATTATAAATTATTAAAATTATTTTACTTGCAAATTAATAAATAGATAGAAAGGATTAACTAGATCCTCGAAATATACCTTCGTTATTATATAAACTATAACTAAGATAATTAGGTAGTACTTTTATTAATAGCTTAGTTCGTATATAATAATGTAGTTAATAAAAATATAAGAGAATCCCTATTTTATTTTAATTACGGATTTTAGTTAATAGTATATAGAGAAGTATAATAAAAATTATAAGCTATAAAAGCTATAATAAACATAAGTAAACTTAAGGAAATTTATAAGTAAGCTTTATTAAACCTCGAGTTTATATAATAATATATAAAAAGAAATGCGGATAAATTAAGGATTAGAGGACTATTTTTTAAAAAAAAGGGGATAGTACTTATTTCCTTTATTATAATATTAAAATAAAATAACTAAGTAATAAATTAAATTATAAAAAACTTAGACTTTTTAAAATTATTAAAAAAGTCTTATTAGTTAATTATAAATTAAAGTTATTAAATATAATGCGATATTACTTTGTTTTTTATATTTTATTACTTAAACTTATACCGAGGGGTTTATATATAGAAGATTATATTATTATTAAACTAAACTAATTTAAATACGAAGTTAAAAGAATTATTAATTATAAAATAAAGGATAATAAGAAGGAATATTTTATTAAATAGAAGGACTATAGATACGAGGAAAATATATAAGAACTTATTATAAACCTTTAGAACTCCTAAGAATCGTTCTAAGAGTATTAAAATTAAAATTAAAACTAAAACTCTTAGTTATTATAGTATCCTAGTTAATTATATTAAAAATATTATAAGATTACGCCTCTTATATAATAGATAATTTATCTTTATTAATAACTACTTTGAAAAAATTAAGAATTGCCTTCCCCTTTTTAAATACTATCTTTTTCTTTTTTTAAAAACGATTTAATTTCAATAAAACCTTATTTATTTTAACTTACGCACGGCATAGGGCTTTTACTTATTTTTTAAAAAAAAGCTCTTTTATTTCTTTTTTACGTTCTAGCTTATTAGCTTTAAATAAAAGACGATTTATTACGAGCGTAATTAGTATAGGGAATATTAAAAAGAAAAAAAAGAACTTATAATCATATATAGTATTAGTAATTATATTATAAGAATAACTACAATATATATATTTATAATACCTCGATTTACCCTCTAATATTTTATTTTGTCGCCCCGATAAGTAATAAAAGGAGTAAAATATTACGATTTCAAATCCTCGCTCCTTAATTATAAAAATAAGCTTTAACTAACGATATATTAAAAATCTAGTGGATATTTTAATATTTTCGGAAAACCTACTTAATAAGCCCTAACTTAGGCTACGACGACTTATTTATAAGTCTATAAGACTAAACTTTTAAAAAAGAGACTTAATATTACAACTTAATATATATAACTAAAACTAGGGCCCGCCCCGTAGACTTATAGCGGCTATAGTATATTATATATATAAAAATATAAAAATATAAAGTAACTTTTATAAAACGGAAGAACTATAAATAAATTACGTATAAATAAAAAATAGTAATTACGTAATAAAGTAACTATTATAATTACTTTAAATAAGCGCTTATTAATATTTACTAAGTAATTACTTAATAAATAAAAGTAATTATTAATAAAAAATATATTTATAGTTAGATTTATATATAATATAAACTTAAGCTAGGCTTAAGAATAGACTTCTTATAGCTTTTTTAATAATTAACTTAGTATTAGATTTTATAATTACTTTTAGCTATTTTTACTAAGAACCTCTTTTAATAAAACTACGATTAATTACTAAGGCCTTACTTATTTTATAACTTATAAATATAGTTTTAGGGAAGCTATTTATAATTATAATACTATTTATTTAGTATTCGTAGCCTTAACTTTTACTAATATACTTATTATAACTAGCTAGCCGTAATACTTCACTTAAGTACTTTTAAGCTAGGTCTAATATTTATATTAGGCCTCGCTAGTTAGCCCTTATTAGTTAAGGGATAGCTTAAGGGGTATAAGGAGGGGGACTAAGTAATAAAAGAGTAGCTTAGGTATATATAAAGCGCTAGTAATATACCTTTAAAAAAAAAGTAAATTTTAGTAATTTATTTTTTAAATTTTAATAATAATTAGCTTTTATAAACTTTTTTTTTATACTATATACTTATTAATAATTCGAAATCTTTATTTATAAAAGGGACTAAGTTAGGAGCTTAAAATATTAATAAAAATAAAATATAATAAGAGAGCGTAGTTAGTATTACGATAATAAAAAAAAAACGAGTCGTTTTTATTGAACTCCCTAAAATCGCTCTTTTTTTAATAAATAATATAAAAATAGAGCGTAATAGGACGAATTATATAGTAATAATATAAAAGGACCGTATTACTAAGAGTATTAATAAATTTTAAATAAAATAATAAACTTCTTACTCTTACTTATTAATATTTAAACTAAATAATAAATAATAAATTAATAAAACTATAAAAATAAAAATAATAATTAAAAAAAAAATCCTTATAGTAATATATAAAGAGCGCTTATATAAAAGACGAGTAAATTTAGAACGCTTATAAAGCTTTTTAAATAGCCTGGCCCTTATATTAAGAACTATGGTTTTAATTATAATAGTTTTAAATATTAATTTTAATATAAATAAGAATATAAACCCTTAGATTAAGAATAGCTTAATAAATAAAACTATATTTAAAGTGCTATTTAAATAATAATAAAGTAACGAGTTTGTATTATTTAAACTTCTATTTATTAACTTCTTTTTAACTTAAATAAGTACTATAAGTAGAACGCTTATATTTAAATTATTATCCTTCTTTAACCTATTATATATTAATAAATTAGTACGGGACTTATAGAGCTTCTTATTTAATTATTATTATTACTTTAATTTATAAGTTTAATAAATAAAAATAAATTATAATAAAATAGTATATATAATTAGCTACTTAAGTAGTAGTATAGAGACTTTTTAAATATATTATATTTTTAATTATAAAAGGGTCCCTAGGTTTATAATAAACTAAGTTATATAAAAAAAACTAAAGACTTTTTTATAAAATAACCTATTTAATTTTATTAATCAAAGAATAATAATAAGTATATAACTAAATAATACTTTATAAAGCTAAAAAAAGAAAGTTAACGAGTTTATTAGTTATATTAATAAGCTCGAGATAGAATTAGAATATATTTTAATGAAAAAAATAAAGGATTTCTATATTAATAAATAAGCTACGGCCCGAACTATATTTCGTAATAATATTATAAATAGAACTTTTATAAACTTATTTATAGCTAATATTATTAATAAAACGTATTAAATAATCCTCGCTATTAATAAGGAGCTTATAAATATCCCTTAGGTAAGATTTTAATTTAAACTTAAATAAGTTAATAAGGAAATACCGGGGTGTTAATAAACTAATTATATAAAGAATATATTATAACTTACTTAGTAAGGATACTACGTATTATAATTATTAAAAAACTAGTTATATTATAAAGGATTATTTATAACTACGGGAGTATTATTAATAGTACTATAATTATAATAAAACTAAGTACCTCGCTAATAACTACCCGAGCGTTATATATTATAAATATAATTAAAAAGGATATAAAGTTATTAATTATTAATTAAACCTCGCTCTAACTAAGTAATATAAACTAATAACGAGCTCGAATACTATTTTAATAAAAAGAGTAGTTAGTAATTAATAAGAGTAGTATTTAAATATCCTAACTTATATATATTTAAATTATATATAAAGAAAGCTAAGTACCCTTATTAATTTAAGAATAAAAAGGAACATAGTTAGTATTAGGATATTTAATAATTTTAATACTAATTTATAAATTTATTTATTATTATAATTAATAAACGTCGAGGGTAAATAAATAGAGATATGAAAAAGCTACTACTTATAGCTCCGAATTATTAATAATAACTACGTAATAGAAATATAGCTATATCGCTTTATAATAGCTAATATTATAATATTTATGCTTATTTTTAGTTTCCCTTAGTTAGAGAATATTAACTTACTAATTAGTTAAAAATAGAAAAAGTAGTAGTATCTAATTTATAAATAATATATTTATTTAAACGTCCTAAAAAAGGGGCTACTAAATAACTTAGTTTTAGTAATACTCGCGTATATTATAATTAACTTAGTTATAAATAGCGACGTAATATTAATAAGTATAATTAAAAATTAAAAGCTACGATACTAGGATTTTAATAACTTATTTCCTTTAAAAAAAAAAGGCTATTTTATTACTAAATAGAGCGCTATATAATTATTATATTAAATTAAATAACGCTATACTTATTCCCTAAGGCCCTATTTACTTATTTTTAAACTATAAGCTCGAGATTTTATAAGATTATTTAATAAAAATAAAGGCTAGGGGCTAAATACGCCCTTTTATAAACCCGGCCGGAGTACTTATCCTATTCGTACTTAAAAAAGAAGGAGAGCTACGACTTTACGTTAATTATAGAGTAATTAATAAAATTATATAAAAAAATAGAACGTTATTATTACTAATTAGAGAAATACTAAATAAACTATTTAATACCTCCGTTTTTATAAAATTAGATTTTAAAAACGCATATGATTATATATATATAGCTAAGGGTAATAAGTAAAAAACGGCTTTTTATATTAAATATAAGTAGTTTAAGTACTTAGTTATACTTTTTAGGTTAACTAACGCGCTTATAACTTTCTAAATATATATTAATAACGTTCTAAGTAGCTTAGTTAATACTATTTATATTATATACTTAAATAATATTATAAGAGATTAAGCTATAAGTACTTAACTAGCGAAGCTATAATATAAGTATAAGTATATTATAAAACTAAAGCTTATAGAGTCCTTTATATAAGCTCTATTTTTTAAAAAGTTCTTTTATAATATAATCTATATACTAATTACTAAGTTATTAATATCTTATTACTAGTTATATCTTAAATTTATTATAATTATTCCCCCCTTACGTAACTTTAGTTCTTAAAGTTATTATATAATATCTTTTTTTAATACTAATAATAAAGCTATTAATATTATTATTTATAATAAATTCTTTAAAACGTTAATAATATCCTTTTTTATTTAGGAATAAAGTATTACTCCTATTTTATTATTTAATAAATACTTTATTATTATTATTTAATAATAGTACGCTAACTAGTTATTAAGTTAGTAATACGTATTCGTAATAAAGTATTTTAATTATTATAATATATAAGGGCCCGCTTAACCTCGTAATTATTATTATTACTAGGCTATTAAATAAAATAAACGATTTTCTTTTATTACTAGTTACGTATTTACTTTTTTTTTTCCCCCTTCTATTTAATAACCGTTTTACGAATTCTTTTTTATATAACTATATCTTTTCTTTTTATAATATTTTAATTCCGTATTATTTCTTAATTATAATTCTCTTATTATACTATTACTAAGTATTTACTAAAATATTTATTATTTTATATATCTAAGATATACTTAATATAGAATATAATCTTAAAAAAAGCTTTTATAGTCTCCGTAATAGTACTCTTTATATACGCTACTTAGTTAGTATATATCGTAATATTAACGAGCTTATTTATATTATTAGCGCTTATATTACTAAATATATTATTTATTAAGTTAATAAAAAAAAGTATTTTACTATAAGTTATTAAGTCCTTACTAATCTATTATTAAAGTATTTAGCTAATAATATTTTTTAAGTTCTTAAGGAGCTATATAGCGCTATTTAGTTTATTTAAAACATTTTTATAAAGTTCTATAATACTAAGGTATAGGGTAGCCTTAACTCCTATAAGTATAGTTACGTTCTCTATACTTTTAGTTATATTATTAGTACGTAAAAAAAAGTTATTACTTATATTACTAACTTATTAATAAGTAATATAAAAAAAATCTACCTCGAGTAAGCTACTTTTTAAGAGCTTATTACTAATTATAAGTATTTAAACTTATTAATCTTAATTATAATAAATCGTTAGTAATTATTTAGTAAATATTTCCTCTTATTAACTTAGATTTCTTTTTTTTTTTTAAATTAGTATTATTAATATTAATAACTAAGCTAAGGTTATTTCTTATTTTAGTTATTTCTAACTAGCTTATTTTTATAATAATAACTACGTAATTACTTTATAAAATAGCCTTAATACTCTAGCTTAGTATTATAAAAAGACTCCTTAGGGCGTTATTATTATATATATCTAAAAGTTTTTTAATTTTTTTACTTTTTATAAGTACGTTACTAAGTACTTAGTAAATAAAGTACTTATTTATACTATTATTATATATAGTACTACCCTTATTTTTTATATATAGTAGTTTTTTTCCGGCTTTATAAGTATAAAAGATCGACTTTAACAGGATTACGCTTTTAAAGGAAATTATATAATATAGTATACTTTTTAACTATATAATATATATAATATGCCCTAAGTACGCGCTTAACGTAATATAATAATTTTAATATAAAAACTACTATATAATTCGGGATGGGTAAGCTACTCTATAATAGTACTAATTAAAAAAGTTAATAGTAAAGGTCGGCTATAATAGTTAGCTATAATAGTTAGCTATAATAATTAAAAGCGGCCTTTTTTAATTATAAAGGTTTTAAACTTTAATAGCGACGTAGAGGTTTTTTAAAAAAGAGCTAAATAGGCTAATATTTACTACTTATACTAGAGCTTATAAAGATTCTTTTTATTCTTATCGCTTTTAATATTACCTAAAGCTATTCTCTATTTAAACTAAATAAATTTACTAAATAAATTTATTAAATAAACTTATTAATATATAAACTACTACTTAGATAGCTAGTTAAATAATTAGTTAAGAAGTTAGCTAATTAAAATATTATCTCAATAAGAACTTAAAAATACTCGTTAATAAGTTTACCCCTCTCGGGCTAGGCGCCCTCTTTAACTAGCTTAATACTATAACTATTATAACTAATATAAATATATTTAAAAATTAGGAAAGTACTTTTTAATAATACGGAATTTAACTAAGTAATAATATAAATATTATAAATAGCTAGGCTAATATAAATATTAAGATTTAGTATATTAATATTAGCTTAAAAATTATATTTTATAAAATTAAAAATCTTTTTAATATAAGTTATATTATAAACATAAGGGAATATATAAAGGGCCCCTTAACTTTTAATAAAAAGGAGTATATAATATAGGATCTAGCTACTTATATAAGCTAGTATTAGGAGGTTTTATATATATTAAAGTGGGTATAGCTCGCTTTTTAAATAGGTAGAACTTAGAGGACTTTACGTAGGGGAAAGTCGGGAGCTATTTTAATTAGTAATTAGGTATAGAGCGTAATATACTTAGTTTTCTTTAATACGTAATATACGGTACGGCCCCGGCGGATTGCTCTGTTAGGGGGCCCTTATTTTTTATAATCCTAAGATTTAGACTCTTATTAAAAAGCATACTCTTATTATTAACTATATCCTTAGTAATAAAAACGAGTGGGATAATTTCGGGTTTAAATTTAATAAATCTTACTACGAGGATAATAACTTTAAAAAACTCCTTAGTAATTTAGAAAATTCTTTTTTTTAGTATTATAATAAACGCTATTATTTTAATATTAATAACTTATTAACTTTTACTTACGCCGCTCTTTTTAATATAAATAAAAGTTCTTTAGCCTTTAGTTATATTATTTTAAATTTTAATAAAGCTAGTATTACGCTCTTTTTATTTTAAATAAAAGCTTTATAATAGCTTAACGTAGTTATTACTATAACTAAGGTTAAAACTATAGGTCTTAATTAATAATTTAATATTAATAAGTTCTTTATAAATATCGATATTACCCGGGTCCCTTAACTTAACTTAAAAAACGAGAGCGTTATTTTAAATAATATCCCCCGTCCCTAATTTATTATTAATAATAATAATATTACGCCCCCTATTTTATTTCTTATTATACTTTTTATTATAGCTCTTATTATACTTTTTATTATAGCTCTTATTATACTTTTTATTATAGCTCCTATTATACTTCTTATTATAACTCTTATTATATTTCTTATTATAGCTCCCGTTATACTTCTTATTATAGCTCCTATTATACCTCTTATTATAATTTTTAATAATAATTAAATAATAAACGCTCTACAAACCGTTATTATTATTATATATAATAACTTATATAACTTTAACTACCTTCTTCTTACTTATTATAATATTAATAAGGTTAATAACTTTATTCTAAGTAATTAGCTTAATACGTATATAAAGCCTCCCTACTTCTTACTTACTAAGTATAATATTATTACTAACTATTAGAATGGGGTAGGGCGATTAGTCTTAGTAGTTCTTTTTTAAAGCTAATTAAGTATAGGTATTTACGAGAGGGCTAATCGGAGTAAAATATAAAGAAAAAGGCCCTAATTAAAAATAAGGAGTTAAATAGTATAGATTTTTATTTTAATTATATATATACTTTTTTAAAATCGAACTAGAGCCTTTTTAATAATTTATTTTTAAATATAATAATATAAAATAATTAAGAAGTTTATTTTTTTAATTTAATTAATATTATCCTTTTCCCTCGGTTATAACTCCGTTAATTAAGGCCGTATTAACCTGATTAAAAGAAGTATTTTATATTATTTTTATAAGTATTAGTAGTTCTTTTAAAGTACTATACCGCGAGAGTCCTCTATACCCTATACGTTTTTATTATTATATTTTAAAAATATATACTAAAGCTATTATTATTATTATTAATATTATATAAGTTACTCCCCTTATATAATTAAATCTTAGCGATCCTTTAGTAACGTATTATTAAGGGTTATAATACTATGTTTTTTTTAAGAGTTACGTTAAGTTAAATAAAAAAGGTTTTATAAAGTATTATTAATTAACTTATTTTTAATAACTTTTTATTACGAACTTAATATTTATTATCCTATTTTATATATATCCTTTTTTTATAATATTTAAATTTTTTAACTACTTTTATTACGCTTTTAAAATACTTAATAAGCTCTTATATATTATACCCTATAGGTTACTTAATATATTTAATAAAATAATATAAGTTTCTTCCTTTAGCTTACTTTATAACGATTTTTTTAACTTCTTAAATATTTTACTCATCCTCTAACTTTAAAAGATTTACTATTTAATTACTAATTATTTAGTAATTTCCCTATAGTTCGAGCTAAGAAACTAAAAAAATTTATATATTTTCTAATACTATTCTAATAAATATACTTAATAAGTTTATTTACCTACCCTTTTAGTTATTACTATTTTAATATATCTTAGTACTAGTTTATTATTTTTAAAATATATATTTTTTATTAATAAGCTAACGACCTCTCTATAATTAAACTCTTTTAGGGTATATTTTTTATTATAATAAGTTACTTAGTTTTTAAAAACTTATACTTAGGCTTACGTAGCTTAAGCCCTAATTTTACTAATTTTTTAAACCTTTTTATAAACCCCCTAGACTATAGCTTTATAATTAAGTATATATTTAATATATCTAAAATAATAACTATATAGTACTATATACGGGGATACGTTTATAATAAAGTATTAGTTATTATTATATATAAACTTAGCCTCTTTTAACTACGCTACTTACTTATTTAGCGAGCCCTTAGTATAAATCTTTAAATACTTTTTTAATATTTAATAAGTCCGCTCTATTTAGCTATTTATTTATAAATAATATATAGTAAATAGTTAGTAACGTATTACCTATTCTTTAGTAAGCTTTTTTTTAAAATACGTTTATAAAGAGCTTATTTCTATTTATAATAATACTTTTTAATATACCTAACTTATATATAACCTTTTTATATAAGATACTTATTATTTATATTATATTAAATATTTTAATAATAAATAGGAACTTCGTAAACTTTATTATATAATAAATAATAACTAAAATATAGTTATACTTAGCGCTATTATTACGAGCGCTTAATAATAACCCTATAATAAAGTCTATGAATATTTCCTAAAATAAATATAAAAATAATAATAATAATTATAACTATTTCTATAGCTTATATCTTAAAGTTATAACTCCTAAGTAATATTCGTAGTTCTTAATATATTCTTAAATATCTTATTAAATATTTTCTTAATAAAACTTTTTTTAAATTAGCTTAAGAATTTTCGTAATTTCTATATAACTTACTTTATAATCGTTATAATATTAATAAAAGATCTCTATTTAGAAAAACTCTACTTAAGGAATAATAAGTTTTTTTTTAAAAAATAGTATACCCTATTTATTAAATAAATATATTCTTAGCTTATTAATTATAATACGAACTCTTATTAGTTATAATATATAAAACTCGTTTTTAATTTATAGTTTTTTAATAAGCTCTTTAGTTTTTAATAAAATATAAGAAGTAAATACTATTTTACTTTTTATAAGCTCTTTTATAATAAAATATAGGATATACTATTTTAATATAATAACCCTAGCTCTATTTAACTCTTTTTTATCCTTACTAAACTATTAACGAGCATTTATTAATAATTTTCTTATTTTTTTACCTCGAGTTATTATAATAATAACTATTATTATTTTATTAGTATGCCCTATAATATATTATTAATATAGGAGAGAGGATTTTTTATTTTTAAAACTAGCTAATATTTAGCTAAGATTATAAAAGGAGGCCTTAATTACTTAAATATATACTTTAATAGTATTATTTTTTTTTTAAGCTAATTATTTTTTATTAAATATTAAGTAGTAGTTCGCTAATAAAACGTAGTTTCTAAGCTAATATAGGGAGGACGTTTTTATAAAGCACTTCCTCTTCTATATAATCTAACTTTTTAAATAAACCGTTTGCTAGGTTTATTTTTCTTAGTTAGTATTTTAAGTTAAAATTAAATACTAATAGTTTATATACTTATTTTATAAGCTTTTTTTAAAAGTCCTATATTAGTATATTAATTACTTCTTTAAGTACTTAATAATATATTAAAATTATAAACTTTTATAAAAGGCCTTAAAAATAATAAGTTTAGTACTCTAGCCCTTTTATTATAATAAGTAGTTCTTATTAATTTATAGCCTATTACTACTTTATATTTAAAAGCTTTTATAACTAATAAATAACGGGTTACTATTCTCTATTAGCTTATTATAATAAAATTATTATAATAGCTTTAATTAAAATATTAGTTTTTATTTATATAATATATTATAAGTTCTAGTACGTAAGTATAGTTACTAAAATAAAAGTAACTTTTAACTAATTAAACGCCTTATTTACTTCTTTAGTTTATTAAAAATCTTTTATTTACCCCTTTTTTATTTTTAATAATATTATTATTAGTATAATAATACCTAAGTATTTAGTAATAAACTTTTAATAAAAGTTATAAAACCCTAAGAATACTTAAATATCCTTAATAAACTCTAGTACTTTTTAATTAATAATCGTTCGTATTTATAATAAGTTAATCTCGATTCTTTTTAATATAATAATATAACCTAAAAATTCGACCCTCTTTTAATAAAACGAGTACTTTAATAATTTAGTAAAAAGCTCGTATAACTATAAATATTAACAAACTTTCTTAACATCCTTTATATACTACTCCCTTATTATTAAATAAATTATTAAATTATTTATATATATTATATAATAAATATTTAATAAATTAGTGAGCGTTAAATAAATATATACTTAGAACGTCGTAAGTACGTTTATTAATTTAAAAAGTATAATAGTATATTTAAAATAGCTATATTAGCTCTAGAATACTATTTTTTATTAGTTTTCTTTTTTAATTTAAATATAATAATAAGTATCCCCCCGATAGAGTAATTTGCCAGGGCCGTATTATATATTACGTATTAAGGAAAACTAGGTATATTGCGCTCTATACCTAATTACTAATTAAAATAGCTCCTAACCTTCCCCCGCTTCTAGCTATTTAGAGGGCGAGCTATACCTACTTTAATATATATAAGACCTCCTAGTACTAGCCCGCATAAGTAGCTAAATCTTATATTATATACTCCTTTTTATTAAGGGTTAAGGGGCCCCTTATATATTCCTTTATATTTATAATATAGCTTATATTAAAGGGATTTCTAGCTCTATAAAATATAATTTCTAAACTAATATTAATATACTAAATCTTAATATCCGTATTAGCCTAGCTATTTATAATATTCGTACTATTACTTAGCTAAATTTTATATTATTAAAAAGTACTTTATTATTTTTTAAGCGTACTTACGTTAGTTATAATAGCTATAGCGTCGAGCTAGCCGAGGGCGCCTAGCCCGAGAGGGGTAGACTTATTAACGGGCATCTTTAGCTTACTAATTACTAACTATATACTAGGAGTAGAGTAGGTTCTTATTAAGGTAATAGTTTATATATTAATAAGTTTATTTAGTAAATTTATTTAATAAATTTATTTAGTTTAAATAAAGAGTAGCTTTGGGCGATATTAAAAGTAATAAGGATAAAAAGAATCTTTATAAGCTCTAAAGAGTAGTAAATATTAGTTTATTTAGCCCTTTTTCTAAAAACCTCTATGTTATTATTAAAGTTTAGAACCTCTATAGTTAAGGGCCGCCTCTAACTATTATAGCTAACTATTATAGCTAATTATTACGGCTGACCTCTATTATTAACCTTTTTAACCAGCGCTATTACTAAAGAGGGTAGCTTACTTATCCCGAAATATATAGCGGTTTTCGTATTAAAATTATTATATTACGTTAAGTACGTACTTAGGGTATATTATACGTATTATATAGTTAAAAAATATGCCGTATTATATAATTTCTTTTAAAAGCGTAATCCCGTTAAGGTCGATCTTTTGCGCTTATAAAGCCGGAAAAAAACCACTATATAATAATAAGTATTTTTAATATCTATTTTTAAAATCTATTTTATTTTATAAAGCCTATTTAAGAGCTTATTAATAAATAGTAGCGGGTATTAATTCTTTATAATTACCTTATTTAACCTATAATAATTTATATAAAGATATAGTATACTATTCTTTTTTAATATAAAGAGGATTAGTACCCTAGCTTTATTAATTAAAAGTATTATATAACCGTTCGCTAGGTTCTTAATAATATATATACAAAGCTTATTAAGTTATTTCTTACTTAGTAAATAAATAGGGCTATATAATAGTTTAGTACTTAGAACTAAGTTAATTAAGTATTCTACTTTACTATATAACTACGGTCCCTTTATTAATTACTTATTAAACGTCTCTATTTTTAATTAAAGTTCTAATAATAAACCCCCTTATAATTTAGTTTTTATTATCCCTATAATACTTCTTATAATAATAATATATAATATATAAGCCCTCTTACGATTTTTAATAATATTACGAACTATTATTTTTAATTTAATAATAACAATAGGCTCGTACGACTATATATTCGTTATAATATTAATATAAATACTTTCTTAGCTTATTAATAATTATAATAATAAAAAGTTTATTATTTTTTTATTTTTATTAACTATAGTAAATAGTTACTAAATCTTCTTTAGCTACTTATAATAGTTAATAAAGAAAAGCGTTAATTAATAAGCCTTTTTTTAGCTTATAGCTTTATTTTAAAAGTTCCTTAACAAAGGGGTTATAATAATAACTAAGGTTAACCCTAAGTAGGTTATAAGCCTAGTATTAATAATATTTATCTCGGAGTATATATCTATATTAACTTTTACTAGCTTTTTAATAACCCTTTATAAAACTATTACCCTCCTCTTTATAATTATTTTTATTAATACCTTCTTAATACTTAATATAAGTATATTAAGTATATTACTTACGCTTATTTATTTTTTAAAAAGTTAACTTTTATAACTCTTAACTCGGTAATAACTTATTAAATAGTTATTAATATTAGTTTTAATTAGGGGTACGTTAGCTTATTATTACCCCTACTTCTTAACTTATTTTTTTAATACTTATTAAATATATAGCTTAACTTATTATATATAAAGTACTTAATATTACTATTATAACGCTTTTATAATAGCTCAGTATAAGTATTTTTATTATATAGCTTTTATAATATTATTTTTAATAAGTTTTTAAAACCTAGCTCCTTAGAGCTCTTTTTACTCTTTTTTTTATAAAAAGGGGATATTTAATATAGTTATTTTAATAATAAATATAGCCTTTTTTTATTATCCTTTTATAACTAGTTGCCGCCTTTTTACTAATTTAATAACTATAATATATTAATTTTATAAGTTATATCGCGTACTTTTATAATTAAGATTTTATAGCGAATTAGGTCGTTCTATAGCTAAGATAGTAATTTAAAAAAGAACTAATATACCTCTATTTTTAAGTTCTCTATATTTTTTATACTTAAGTTATAATAAATTACTAATTATTTAATAAAGAACTAAGTAGGGGTTTAACCCTTTTTTAGCTTTTTTATTCTTAACTTTTTATAATATTTTTATTTTTATATCTTAGGGTTTATATATTATTAATAAACGAATACTAAGAAGTTATTTTAAGAGAGGTGATTTTAAAAGCTCTTTTTATAATTATATTATTATATTTCTAATAATAAAAATATTTTAAATAGGGCCTATTTAATATACTATTTTATAGTACTTTTCGTACGAAAATTATTACTTACCTCTATAATAATAATTTAGTTTACTACTTAGGTACTTATAAACTCTTTTTTAATTAGTTTATAGTTATAAAAAGGAGGCTTTTTATATTCTCGTTAACTTAAATATATTACTAATTACTTAGTAAGTTATTAAATAAGCTCTTTATATTAACGCTATTCTTAGTTTTAATTTTTAATTATTATTTTTATTATTTTATAAAAGTAGGTTATTATTAAGCTTATAGGGTTTACTAAGCTAGTTATTTTAGTATTATTTACGCCTTTATATATACTTAGACTTTATATATTTAGTAATTAGTTATTAATAAACGCCCCGTTTATAATAAATAGGGTTCTTAGGGTATTAACGGGGTAACTAGCTTATGAGGGTAACTTATTTTAATTATTTTCTTTATTTAGTTCTTTTATAAATATTAGTATTTAAACAGGACTCGCCCCGTAATAAGCTCGTTCTTTTAAATAGAATAAAGTTAAGTAGTTAACTTTAAATAGCTATAGCTTGTTAATATTAATAGCTTTTTATTAATAGTTAAGCGTTATTTTATTAACGTTCCGTTCGTTTTTATAATTTATTATTATTTATATTAATTATTTTATAAAAATAAAAGCTTTAGAATTATAACAAATTAGGCTATAAGTACTTAATTAATAAGATTATAATATAAATATAAATATATTATAAAACTAAAGCTTATAGAGTCCTTTATATAAGCTTTATTTTTTAAAAAGTTCTTTTATAATACGATTTGTATATTAGTTACTACGTTATTAGCATCCTATTACTAGTTATATCCTAAATCTATTATAAATATTTTAATATATAATAATAATTATATAATATATAAAGAGTACGTACGTAGCGTATTATAAAAACTACGGTAATAGAACTTATATTTAAATAATAATAAATATAAGTTCTATATATTATATATAGAATTCTTAGAATATATTATATTTAATAAAAGCGTAGAAATAGAACCTATATATACTAAAGTTATAATAAATTAGCTATTTTTAAAGAGCGTTAAAAATATATAAACGCTTTTTAAATTTACGAGGTTTTACTATAAATTTATTAATAACTATACTAAAATAACTATATTTTTAATAAACTTCTTAAAAAAAGTAAAATTAGAATAGTTAGAGTTACTAATACTTATTATAAAGTTATTTAAAAAGCTACTAATAGTATTTATTAATATGCTAATATTATAATATTTTAACCTTATTTTACTTACGTAGTTATAAATAGATACTTTAGCTCGAGCTATCGGCTTAGTAATTATATAATTATTTAAAAATAATTAATACTTAATTACTTATAAATTAAGGAAATTAATAAATACGGAGAGCTATTATAATATAAAAAATACGGAACTATTAGCTATTATAAACGTATTAAGAAATTAGTAATACTACTTTACTTATAGCCGAGATTAGGTTATAATATTTATAAACTATTTTAATTTATAGTTCTTAAATATTAAAAAGAGGCTAAATAAGAAATAGCTACGCTAATTAAATAAACTTATAATATTTAATATTAAAATTAAGTTTAAATTAAGTATTAAGAACTTAGGAAATAGATTATTATAAAGACCTAATTATAATAAAAGTAATAATAATAATAAAATAAAAGAACCATTATTAAAAATAAAAAAAGACCTATATAATATTAAAAATATATAAGAGCCCTTTAAAATTATAATAATAAAATATATAAAAACGAGCCGTAAGAGTAGCTCTTAGATAAAAAGGATAATAAGTATTTTAAAAGTAGAATTAATAATAATATAAAAAAATAAATAAAAGAGGTTAAGAGCTTTAGTTTAAAAGAGTTTTAAAAAGTACTTTAAGAAGTATAACGAGGTTACGAGCCTAGGGTATTAAAATTATAATATAATATTTAAAGAGCTACTTAAGCTTATTATTAAAATTATAAATTACGAGCTATTTATTTTATAAAATTCCGATATAATAAAAATACTTAAAATAGTATTTAATAAAGAGGGGTTATTAATAATAAGTTAATTATAAGCTATTTAATAAGAGGACGTTTTTATAAAAAATAAGTAGTAAACTAAGAAGAACTAATAGCCTCGTTTAATTAAAAAAAATAATAATAAAACTAAGTATATAACTTAAAAAGGTTATTATATTATAATAGCTACGTATACGTATTATTATATAAGGGGTTAAGGAGGGAGGTTATTAAAATATATTATAATATACTTATAATAAGATATTATAATATAAAGTAAATAGTAGTATTATTAAAATACTATTATTATTAAAATAGAGTAAGTAAGGATATAAAAAGTTATATTAATACTTATATAGTATATTAATAAATAAAGCCTTATTATTATAAATTATATAGCTTATTATACCCCCTATTTACCCCGGTTAGGCTATAATAAGAAATATTATTAAATTTTATTATAGGCTTATTTATATTAACTATATTAATTAAGAGGTACTTTTATAACGTAATACTTATTATAATAAACCGATTTATAAAATATAGTATTTATATTATTATAAAAACGACCCTTATAGCTTAGGGATTTATAAACTTCTTATTTATAAAGATCTTTATTAAGTTTAAAATACTTAAAAAGATCGTTTTTAATAAGAGGTTATTATTTATAAATAAGTTTTAAACTTATTTTTATTACTTTTTAATAATAAAGAGGTGTCTTAGTATTACGTTCTATTTATAAATAGATAATTAAATAGAATAGTAAAACTAATATTTAAAATAATACTTTTATTATTTCTATATTTAAGATTGATTAGATTAAATATAATATTTTTACTTAGTTAAGTTTATATATAATAACGCTTAGTATTTAATAATTTAAAAAGCGCTTATTAAGGCCTTATTTAAGTTCTTATTTACTTATTTTATATCGATTTTAATAAGGACTCGAAATAATATATAAAATATTTTAGCTAAGGAGCGTATAGTTAAGTTATAAGCTAATTAAAAAGCTTTATAACTTTTTATATAAAAAGTATATAAGATATATAAATAATAAGCTAATAAAGCTAGGATAAATATATTATATAAAATAGGTAACTAAGTACTATTATTAAAAAAGAATATTAAAAAGTAGCGTCCTAACTAAAAATTAGTTAATAAGTATTTAAGCCTATTCGAAGTTAAATTAATAATTAAAATAGTAAGGGTCGCTTATTAACTAAATATATTAATATAATATAAAATATATAATATATTTTATATATCCTTATTTAAGCCGTATTAATACTATTAAAAAGCCCTTTAAAAGCCCTTATTTATTAAGAATATAAACGGGGAACTATTTTATAAAATAAAAAATATTATATAATATAAAGAGCTAAAAAGGAGGTAATACTACTTAATTTAATAAAAAGGATATAGTAATAGTAAAAATATATAAAAGCTAGTTAAGTATATTGAAAACGTAGCGTTAATTAGTATATATAAAAAACGAGTTTTAATTAAGTAGCGCGCCTTAGCTCTTAATAAGCTTAATAACGTAGCAAACTAGTTATTAATAATAAAAAAAGGGGCTATATAGTTATAACTAAATAACGTAAACGCGCTAATTACGAATTACTCTTATATATAGAGGGGCCGTCCTTATCCTTATCCTTAGGATTATTAAAAAAGAAGTAGTTACCTTATTATTAATAAATTTATAAATAATTAGTTATAAATACGGAATATAGGCGGGGTAACTATATTATAATTAGAATATTATTTAAATAGCGTACTTTATTATAAATAGTACGTAGTAGTACGATTATTATATTATTATAAAATAAAAATATAATATAAGAGGAGCTTATAGCTATTTTATTATTATTATTATTAATAATAATAATAAAACGGGCCTCCTTATTAGCGTACTTAAGTACTTTTTACGTATTATTAATAATAATTTTATAAGTTTATTAGAGCTATAAAGTAATATTAATAACCTAAGTAATAGTAATAATAAAACGATAATAAAATAATAAACTTTTAAATCGTAAACGTTATTATTTAAAATAAGAGTAGTATTTTAGAAGGTTCGTATTATAGATTTTATAAACTTAGGGATTTAAAATATTATTAGTTAATATATAAGAAAAGTAATAGAATAATAATAGCGCTAAGTACTTATTATATTTTTATAAAAATAGTTTTATATAATATATTTTATATAATATACGCTAGATTTTAAAAAAGTATTAAATAAAGGAGCGAACTAAGGGTTATAAATTACTAACTTAGCTAATTATAATACTTAGGTTTTAAATTAAGTACTTTATATATAACGTAAATAGAATAGAGGAGCGGGCGTACTTAGCTAACCCCGACTTTTTTAATATTCGCTTTTTTTTTTATAAGAGTTTATAATAGTTAATATAAGTAGTATATAAGTAGTAATATATATACGAGGTTAAGGTAAGTAAAGGGGATATTAAGCTTTTTAAATAAATAGCTATTATTACTATTACTAAGCGTATTTATAGTATTAATAACTATTTTATTATTAATAATAACGATATTATTAAGAGGAGCTATATTTATATTAAAATAGAATTAGTAACGAATATAATATAATTTTAAAAAAGATTAATTTAAATATAGAGAGTATATAAAATTAAGGGATTTAAAAAATATTTATTAATTATAAAATTTACGTAATAAAGAAGTAGCGTAAATATTAATAAAAATAAAAAATTATATATAATTAAAATAACTATAAAGAAAAAAGAAATTAGGAATTATAATAACTTAAAAGGGGGTTAATATTAGTAAATAAAAATAGGGTAATAATTATTTAAGTATTAATAATTATAAAAACGGCTTATAAATAAGAGTAACTTAGATATAAAATTATAAAACTAACCGAATTTATTATTTAAAATAAGGGGTTTATATTTAGGTTAATAAGTACTATTTTTACTTATTTTTATATTATATATTAAAAAACTTTATAAATAAAGGATTAATATAGTATATATAAACTATAAGTAGCCTTTAGAATAAAGCTTAGGAGAGGGAGTATTTTATTAAGCTTTACTAATTAGCTTTTATTAGTTAAGGAATAGTTTAAAAAATATAAAAAGGGGGATTAAGTAATAAAGGAGTAGCTTAGGTATATATAAAACGTTAGTAATATATTTTAAAAAAGGGGTAGATTTTAATAATTTATTTTTTAAACCTTAATAATAATTAGCTTCTATAAGCTTCTTCCCTATGTTATATACTTATTAATAGTCTGCCTTTTTTATATCGATGTATATAAAGTTCTAGGGTGTTTTGAGATCTCGATCTTAAGTGTTTAGATATACTAAGTCTAGTTTGATTCTTAATTATGAAAAACCTGGCCGACTGAGTTTACGAAAGTGGCGACTAGTACGACTGCCGGCTGGCGTTTTGCTTAAAAATGATAAGTAAGCACGTTGAGACAAGTGCTTAACTTTTAGACTGGTTTAAATAATAGATTCAGAGCCTATGGTGAACATTTCTAGCCTCTCACGGTCCCATTTCGCTGTCGGGATACCAATCAAAAGTGAGGCTTGTGTGCTGATAATTTCTTCCATTTTCTATCAATAGAGTAAAAATAACTGTGATCGATACAAAACTGATTAGAAAATACAGCCTTTTATGATTATGATGACATGTTGGCTACCTTTTTGGTGGTCTGAGCCTTGGCAGTGCTCCTGCGCAAATAGTCCAGGTAGAGTAAAGTCGGATCATGTTTAGACGATCGCATGCTGCGATGAACTCAGAACTCATAATCACGCCTAAGATCAATCGTGAAAAGGAACCGACCATGACCCCATGGCAAGTCTAAAGGCCTATCTCAAGATGGTAGTTGAAGACATTGATCAAGTCTCATGTCTACGCGTGATCAGTTACCCCACAAGACTGCCGCCGCTCTCCCTAAATGCTACCACGAATGCTGCGAATGTTATCTTTTTGAGTGTTGTTGAATTTACAAGAAATGGTGCTATCATTCCGCTCTAATAGCCCCTGCATCCTTTCACATAATTGATTTCGCTGTTGTGGTGACCGCTGTAGCGATCGGTGCACTATGTCTTTATCCTTCTCATTCTCATACACAGGTAAATACCCAGCTACGGAAATCTCAAGGATGTAAGCCAATATGGCCATGCAAGATGATGAAAGTCTGAGCATCTCAGTTGTCTCCATCATGACCTCAGATCAGTAACATTATTTCCGACTTTCGTCTAACGCAATACGATAGTAGTCCAGGGAGTGTACCTGTAGCGTTCCCAGAAGGCTCAATGATGAAATATTGCTAAATTGAAGAGAGAGCGCATCCGTATTGCATCAAATATGAAGAAGGAACAAATGCTGCCGAAAAGTCCGAATTGAAGGTCGCATGTGCTCGGGCATTATTCGGAATGTGGGCTCATCAATCACCGTTCTGGACCTTCAGCTGCCCATCTTCTACACTGGTCTCGAGAAACAGCGGATTACTGCAGCATCAAATTGCATGGTTCAAGTTTGGCAGTGTTCATTGCGGAACTACTTGAAGACTTGTGCGTCCGGGGGTGGGTAACATGTTCATGTTACCTATAATCATTCGTGAGACAACTCAACACCTCGATTGACCGCAACTCAATGGTCAACCCTCTCCTGATCAATCCGCTCAAAATCTCGCAATCCCTTTACATCTTCTGCATGCCTTGACACCAGATTCTTAGATTAGATGATTGCTCATGTGTCGCACTTGAAAACAAAGCTGCAAGGATTGGGAGAGATAGACTCAATAACTCTTGTAGTTGGAGAACAACTTGTAGTAAAGTTGATGGCCGTAATGGAAACTTACTTATAAACTTGCCACATATCTACCAAGACATTGATGAGCTTGTATGTCCAGTTACAACGCGAGGGAGAAACGGTCCGTCAATCCGCACGCCTACGCAAAGCCGCATAGCCTCACCGAGACTTACGAGTCATTTGTTCGGAAAGGTGGAATGGGAAGGGCGAGCCGCCGCCCTCCTCTTAGCCCCCTCCTAATGCCCGCGCTCCCGACTGCCTGCCGCCAGTAGCACTGGCCCCATTTTGACAAAGTTCAAGAACCCCGTTAGCGTGAAAGAGACCCGGTGTTCCAACCCGCGTTATATCCCCCACGAATCCACACATATCAAAACTGGAAGCTTTGGGGGGG
>MOOC01000228.1:0-65515 GCA_023376865.1 Colletotrichum filicis
AGTTATATATAGCTAAGTTTTAGCGTATATAATTAAGTATTACTTAAGTTATTTAGATTTAAAATAATACTTCTTAACTATATAATATTTAGTATTTAAGGCTTTAGTATTATTACGTAATAAAGACCTAATATATAATTATAAAAATACTATACTCTTTAAATTTAATTAATATTCTACTTAAAATATTTTTTATATAATTTAATATACATAAATAAGCTAGTTAAGTATATAATTAAAAATAGTAGGTTTTGGTATAGCCCTACTAAAATAGGGTGGGCCAAAAGGGGGGGTGGGCCAAAAGTGGGTGGTTTGACTTAATGATTACGCTACTGCAGGACATGGCCTATAACGAGTTTATCCATTTCATCAACTCGAAGCCTTGCCAGAGAAGCTGATTATGTGTGCCCGAGCCAGACGGGAATGTCCCAGTTACTTCAATCCCGTGTTCTTGTTGTTGATCACGGCCACTGCTATGGAACTTAGAATGACGTTGCATATGAATTGCCCTATTTTGAAGACATGAGCAAATCGAGCCGGCATGCTCATACTTCTGCATAGAATTTGTGACGCTGGTAAACACATCTGAAGTTAAGTGGTTTTGCCTGGTTTCTGCGGGACATGCAATTGGTAATCGAGGTTTTCGATTCCTCATCTGGTGGTGATAGGCCATTGAAGGCAAGGAATTTGATAGACCACACATCAACTTGTAAACGGACTGATCTAGTGCTATGAGTATTCGCCGCTGTTCCTGATTGAAAGATCTTATGCAAGCGAGTTCTGCTCGATATTTTTGCAACCTCATCAAAAGTCGGGTGGGAAGAACTCTGCTGCAGATAAGCGTTAGAAAAGCAGCATTGGTCAACGGAGACAAGGTCGTGGCCCTGTCATGATCTACTGACTAGAAAAGCTTGAAAGATTGGTTGGCTTCACCGTATGGGCTTGAGTTCGGGACAGGCTGTGTCTCCCATTGTATTGAAATTTGCTTGGGACGCGAACTTGATTCTGGTCGGTATTCAGAAGGGCGAAAATGAAACAAGGATGTGCTTCTCGTCTACGATGAAATGGCCTGTCATCAGCTAGAACCATGTAGTTATCTGAGTAGATGGAGAAAACCGAAAAGAAACACGATCGAAGCATTCTTATAGCAGTGTCATGAATTCGAGGGGAGAGCTATCTCGAAAGAAACTGGTGCCAGGTTGTGGATGTCCAACCAACGTTTTGCTAGGAGACACTTCAATAATCCTGCCTGCTCAAGTCCGCTGCCTATTTGATCAAGCTCCATCCAATCCCCCCATCAAGCCTCGTCAAGTCGTTGAATTCCATGTCGTTGAAGCATAATCCTTGCCAGCACCTCCGGATGCAGGACCATGTCCTTGACACTATCAAGGGTCTCGTCTTCCAGCATACTTCGCGTCCAACTGGTTCCCGCCAGATGACCATCCTTCGGAAAGCCTCCTTCTAGAATACGCCGAATCCGGGTTGAGCTGATGGTCAAGGGCGTGGCATCCGCTGGAACGAAGCGAACCCAAGTTTCCGAGTCGCCAATTCGTTGGCAAACTTTGATTTTCCGTCTCTCGGGAACAATAATGTTGCTTCCGTGTTCCGTCTTCTTATATGAACTAGCATCGTTTTCTGATATGCATGTTTCAGAGAGAGCGTCGGTGACTGCGACTGGTTCGTTGTCCGTGTCTGGGATGCGACCATCCACTCATACATGTGCTTGTTAGCGTATGTCTTCGTACTTTTGATTGCAAAACTGATCCATCTACCTTCATGTGGCTGTGCATTTGCCCCGACGGTCGATGGAGGTGAGGGTAGCGTAAAGCGAGGCTTGCTGACAATGGTTCGCTCCATGTCCTCGACCATCTCGTGCTCCGAGTCTGGATAGTCGTTTTTTGGATTCGCAGCTTTGGTATAGTCAATGGCATCCTCCCAGTACCCATATCCACGCATTCTCTCGAGCTGCCCTCCAGGTTGAAGAAGATCAAACTCTCTTCCAGCATTGCTCAAGATAGTTCTGTAGATTCCGAAATCCCACTCAAACGGCTTGAATACACGCGTGGGAACGACGTGATCAGGTCCTGCTACCTCAATGAACTTGAGATCGAAGCCGTCTCGCTTGACTGCTCCCAGAACACGACTCCACATATCTTCAAACTTGAGCCTGCCGCCGTCGTGAGTCCAGTACTACTGAGGCTCATTCGAGTCACCGTGCCAAAGTCGTACGCGGTCGGCCATGTTGAACATGAGCCATTGCTGCCTCCTTTCGGCCTTGCGTTCTAGTACTCTCGTGCTGACCGGATATACGACGGCAGCGATGACGTTGAGATCTTGGCTGCCTTCGAATGCCCGTCGGAGGAGACTGTAATGGCCCAGGTGCGGCGGATTGAAGCAGCCCGAGTATATGAGAACGTTGTTCTCCTGACCCCTCTTTAGCTGAGGTCTTCCTGGGGAGGATCTTGGACCGAATATGTTCGTGTGATGGCAGCCTGTCGTGGAAGGAGTCGGCTCGCAAAGACATGGTCCATAGGCATCTGAGAGGTACTGCCCTAGGTCGGCAGTCTCATTCTGTCTCTCGTCAGGATCATCATCTTGCAATGACATTCAGGAGTTTGGGGTTTTGGCGATGGGATAAATCAGCTGCTGCCGAATCGGTGTGAAGTAGGAAAGGTTTTGTTTTGTGTAGGTTGCACTCCTCAACTCGAGTCGAACTTTGTGCTGCTGGGAAAAACACGTGACGAGCGTTTACGTTTCCCGTTTGGTTTTACTAAGGTATACCGAGTTTGAGACTACGTCGATGTAGAGCGGAGCAAGTAGAGGTTGCTGGTTTTGGACGTAGAGGAGGACCGTAGACTGCGTGAACAGACCGTGGCCGGGAGACGTGGCTTGCTTTGTATACTAGTCATGAATTTGGAATAGTTACAGTTGAACGTTTCCTGCACATCATGACGGCTTCTCTGTGTGGGAAATGGGCGCAAAGTATTGTTGAAATTACATTTGCAGTCTCTGCTGAAAGTGACATGAACACACCTATAGGGCGATGCAGAGAAACGGCTATATTAAACAAAGCTTTCCCCTTTCACTCTTCACTGCACTTGATAGGTTTCAGCGGCGATATTGGTACACCTTTGTGCTTGTGATGAAGAAGTCACCTATGCCTTTACGAAGTAATGCAAAATGTATTTCTCAAATGGATTAGACTTTGTGACTGATGATAGTGATCCTGCAAAGAAGTTATCAGGAAAGACATATTCCTAACCCAAGTTCTTACGGCAATGGATTCAATACGCAGGCCATTAACATGATCAGATACGGAATATCTACCTAATAGCTGGCCCAAGGGCCAGTTTATCATCAACATGTTGCTGACATCGACCTCAACCACCTCTCCTAACGAAACCAGGCCCAGGATGGCCAAAGTTCGGACCAGCCTAACAAGCTCAGCGTTTTGTTTTACTCGTGTTGGCAAGAAAGAGTTCAGCGTCAGAAGTCTGGGGTTGCGAATTAGATTCGTGACTCGAGGAATCTGAAGCTTGAGAAGAGTTCCGGAAGAATATGTGTTGGGAAGAAGATGCTGACGTGATTATGCGTGGAACTCAGTAAATTTGTACGATTCGTAGAATTCAGTGCTCTGTAGTTAACAAAAGTGTCCGGATGTCGTTGCCGCTTGTCAGCATCCCGCAGCCAAGACATTTCTAAGTTCATCATCGCAGCCTTTAATCTCAACTGAAAACGTTCTATGGTCCGCGACCGCAAGTGTCAAGCGTTTTAATCCTTTGAGTGGAATTGATATAACTGCTCGTAGTATAGGACTGTCATAGCTCCAAGCGAGTCTCATCTCATGAAAAGGTTCAATAGAAAATGAATCGATTGAGAATGAGAGAGACTGAGGCCGCCCCGGCGTGAGGGCCGGGCGTCCCACTGCGGCCCCGCTGAGTTCTGCACCGGTGGACGGACCACGGCGCTGACACGCAGAGCCTGGAAAGCAGTGGAAAGGACCCCGCACTCACTCAGTCACTGAGGTGTACAGTTATCGGCCGCTTCACTGTCCCGGCCCGAGATTCGCAACTCTCGAAAGTCCCGCTTCCGCTCTATTCTTCCAGTTCTACAACTCATCACAGGCTTGCTTTGACTCACTCTCTCACCCTCTTCTCAGTCGAATCATCAAACATGGCTTCACCTCTTAGAATTGGCTACGTGCCGGAGCACTTCTCCACGCCCCTCTATTTTGCCAAGCAGCACTGCGGCCTCGATGCCACCTTGGTTCCCTTCCCCTCCGGAACGGGACACATGATTACGGCCATTCGCGGCGGCGAAATCGACATTGGTATTGGGCTGACAGAAGGCTGGATCGCCGGCCTCGGCAAGGAAGACGCCCCCGGGGATGGCGGCTACCGTCTCGTCGGCACCTACGTTGACACGCCCCTCTGTAGGTTCACAAGGCCAACTTCTCAGAACACTACTGACATAGTAAACAACAGGCTGGGCCATCTCAACCGGTGCCAAGCGCCCCGAAATCACCTCAGTAGACTCCCTCAAGGGTGGCAAAATCGGCGTCTCCCGCATCGGCTCCGGCAGCCAGATCATGGGCTTCGTCCTCGCCGACCAGCACGGCTGGCTCACCCCGTCCACCCCGGCACCGTTCTCTGACACGGTGATTCTCAACAACTTTGAGAACCTCCGCAACGCCGTTAACTCGGGCGCTGCTGACTTCTTCATGTGGGAGCACTTCACCTCCAAGCGCTACTACGACTCGGGTGAGATCCGCCGTGTAGGCGAGATCTACACGCCCTGGAGCAGCTGGAAGATTGTCGCGTCCACGGCGTTGGCCAAGGACGGCCAGAAGCTCGACGCGAGGATCAAGGATCTGTTTGAGAAGCTTGACAAGGGCGTGCAGCACTTCAATGAGAACAAGGATGAGGCTGTCAAGTATATTAGCACCAATCTGGATTACTCTGAGGCGGATGCCAGGGAGTGGCTGAAGACGGTCAAATTTACGGATGGCGTGGAGGGTGTCAAGCCTGAGGTTGTGAACAACACAGTCGATATTTTGAGGAAGGCTGGAGTTTTGGTGGAGGGTAAGGGGAGACAGCCCGAAGCCATGGTAGCCAGGGACTGAGCAACAAGTTGAATGAGAGAAAAGATTTCACGTTCATCAAACGATTATCTATTGCATCGTTTCCAAAGAACGACATTGGCCTCGGATTTCATTGTGTATAATCACGATGAGCTGCCATAAGAAAGGCAGATGCAATTGTCTTGACTCATGATTTACCAACATACTCTCGCAATGTCCCGACACTAATGTTAGGGTATCTACCACTCTCATCACCATTTGCAGTGATCGTCGACAGCGATTATTTGTATAGGCAGCTAAGCCTTCCCAGACTTGCCCTTCCTTCTCTTCCCCTTGCCTGCGAGGAGGTCGCGCTTCTCCTGCTTGCGCGTCTCCTTGTCTTTGGCTCCAATAACACCAGTCTCTGAGCCACACGGCCACTTTGCAAGCACGGCGGCCTCATCCTCCTCGCTCCACTCGCGCGGCAGCACAGCGAAGACAAGGTACGAGGTATGGGTCTTCAGCTCCGGCTCCGCGCGGTGGATAATGCGACCCTGCAACCACGGCTTGCCCGCAAATGGTCCTTCTTCTTCATCACCATTCGTGGCCTCTCCCGCTTGATCCACGTCCATGGCGTTGCCCGCCGGTGAGTCGTCTGCCGAGTTGGGGTCTGCCGAGTTGTGGTACTCTCTCGTTCTTCTCTCGATCTCGCGAAGCTTGCCGACTGCCTGGCCCACGTCGCGTGCGCTCGCCGCGATACCGCGATCGGGCTGGCTGTACCCAGCACGATCCCGGATGACGTTGAACTTCTTGTGTGAGATCTCAATCATATCAATATCCACCCATCCCAATTGTCTCATTGTGTTGATCGTTCGTTGTACTTGCTCGATGCAGGGGGAGAAGGTGCAGATGTAAACCGACTTCTTGGGATTTAGTGGGGAAACCCATTCTTGTGTCTCGCCTTCTGTGTCCTTCGTCGCTGGCTTTCGTCGTGACAGGTGGGGGAGGGCCTCCCAGGGAGCGGGTAGATCCAGGAACACCGACTCTGCCTCGGGACTTCTACCGTCCACCAGAAACCCGCCGTTGTAAACGTCTCGATGCGAGAGCTTCACGATACCTTCCAGCCCGTGCGCAGTGATCTCTTCTTGCATCTTCAAATAACGGTCCTTGTTGAATTCGAAGCTGAAGACCTTGCCCTTTCGTTGAGAGTCATCTTCGGGGTATCCGCTGTAAACCGCACGCGCTGATGCGTGAGTGAAACTACCACTACCTGCGCCAGCTTCGATAATATGGGTACCGGGTCTCGCTCGTATGCGCTGAAGGACGTAACTATAGTCGGGGGTGTAGACGACTTGTGTTCGATGCGGCAGGCCCGCGGTCCAGAGTTCGGCTGTAGGCTGAAGAATGTGCACGAAGCCACTCGCGGCGGCAGCCGCCTTCTTAACCGGTGCGCTGGATTCCGCCTCGGCCTCATCTGCCGCTACTGGTGTTGACGCGTCCGTTTCCTCTTCCTTCCTCTTGCGCTTGCGGCCTCTGGAGCCAGTGTCAACAATCGAGGCACGAATTTGCGATCCCCATGGTACGTTGATCAAGGTGGAGTGGGGAAATGAGCCGAATCGTGTGTTAAGGACTGCTCCTTCGGCATAGCCGTCGACCGCACCGGTAGAATCTTTGAGGATGAGAGGAACGAGGTTGTCGCGAGAGAGCTGCACGATAGCGATGGAATTGGCAGACGTCCTGGGGCCAGGCTGAAGGAATGGAGATGGCTTCGTCATTTTTGTGATTTCGGTCGCCATGCTGGCCAGTGATGAGCCAGACTTGATCGACCCTGAATGCCTTTCTGGACAATTGGAGTGGTGCAGGAAAGCTACCTAGCCAATGCAGGTCGTAGGGCAGTCGAGGAAAAACTTCGCGAGGCTGGATTGGAGAAAAGTTAGCTGTGGCTAAGCGCGGGGCAGCTGTGGCTGAGTAAGAGCTTGACCACTCAGATGTTGACACAGCGCCCCAATTGACTGCGAGGCTGACGATGGTGTCACACCGGCCATTTTTGATAGGTGGGCGGCTAATTGCTCCCTCCAACAAAGTCGCCGTCCCCTCCCTTCCCAATTGAGTGACTCAACCCTCTCAGTTCGATCCTTTGACCCGACCCTCTCGAAGTGACTCCCTACTCTCATGCACTCTGCCCTCCTTGTGCCTCTCTCCTTTTATTCTGGATGAATCGCCTCTTTAGACTCACCAGAATTTCCATTTCTCTCTCCACTCAGATACCCAACTTTCGATTCTCTAGGGCTTGTTCCTCCATCGCGGCTATGGAGTCTTTAAAGGTGCACAACTCCTTGAAGCCCGGTCAACCGGTGCCATTTACACCAATCAACCCGGGCAAGGTGTCTTGGTATGCTTGCGGTCCTACTGTCTACGACAAGAGTCATTTGGGCCATGCCCGCAACTATGTGTCGACCGACATCATCCGGCGCATTATGATGCACTACTTCGGCGCGGATGTGAAGTTTGTCATGAACATCACTGATGTCGACGACAAGGTTTGATTCACTAGCTTTCCACTGGCACATCAGGCTTTATTGACCATTTCCTGTGGCATAGATTATTATCAAGGCCCGAAGACAACGTCTCCTCGAACTTGAGAAGCAGAAGAAGTACTCGGACGAAGAGCTGGCGAAGCTTACTCTGACAGCTTTCCGCGCATACGCCGAGAAGAGCTTGTCTCTGATCCAATCATCCGACCTCGACGAGAACAACTACCTCGAGCGAAGAGATAGCGCATATGGAAAGGTTCTTGCAGGTGGCACCCTGACTGGCGAAGGCAAGCCCGGCGACGACGAGGCCAAGACGAAGATGCACATCGCGAACATGGACGCTGCTGCATTTGCGATCAAGGACAAGAAGTTCTTCCCTGGAACCGATGAAGTTCTTCTGCCGTACCTCGACTCCCTCTATAAGGAGACCATTGATACGAGCGATCAGACCATCTTTACCGACCTGACCCAGAGCATGGAGAAGGAATTCTTCGACGATATGGACGCTCTCAACTGCCTGCGACCCGACGTCATTACGCGTGTTACGGAATATGTTCCCCAGATTGCGAGCTTTGTCGAGCGCATTGTGGACAAGGGATTCGCATACGAGTCTGACGGATCCGTATACTTCGATATCACAGCTTTCGAGAAGGCCGGAAACACATACGCCCGTCTGCGACCCGGCAACCGCAACGACAAGTCACTGCAGGAGGATGGAGAGGGAGCTCTGTCGAAGAACCTGGGCGAAAAGCGCAATGAAGGCGATTTCGCGCTGTGGAAGAAGTCCAAGAAGGGAGAGCCATACTGGGAGAGCAGATGGGGTCAGGGTCGGCCGGGGTGGCACATCGAGTGCTCCGTCATGGCCTCTGACATTCTCGGAGCCCAGATGGATATTCACTCCGGCGGTATCGATTTGGCCTTCCCTCACCACGATAACGAGCTGGCCCAGAGCGAGGCTTTTTACGTCGATAACACAAAGGGCGAGCACACGTGGGTCAATAACTTCATGCACATGGGTCACCTGTCAATCTCCGGTTCAAAGATGTCCAAGTCCTTGAAGAACTTCCAGACTATCCAAGATGCCCTTGCCACGACTTACACATCCAGAGGAATGCGCATTGTGTTCCTGATGGGCAAGTGGAACGATGGCGTCGAGATTTCCCCCGACATGCGCGCCCAGGCGTCTAGCTGGGAGGCAACTATCAACGTGAGTCTATGAGCCGTATCGTAATAATAACTTCTAAGCTAACGTTTCGGCAGAACTATTTCACCAACGTCAAGGCATATGTTGCGGATGCCAGCGCTTCTACCGATGGTGTCGAATCTCTGTCACTGTCAGAGAAGCCCACCGGAGGACTTGTCAGCAGCCTGGAGAAAGCCAAGGCTGACCTGCAAACCGCCCTCACCAACTCTTTCGATACCCCTCAAGCGATGCGTGTTATTCAGGAACTTGTCAGCGAGGCCAACAAGGTCGTTGTTTCCCAAGATGCAGAGGCTAACGTGCCCGCGCTCGTTGCCGTCGCCCGCTGGATCACAAAGATTCTTGGAACATTCGGTCTCGACGAGAATGCCACGGCGCCCTATGACGGCCTCGGCTGGGCTGCACCTGCGTCCAACGCAAAGCTTGACCCCAAGACTGTCGTGCAGCCGTACGCGACGGTGTTCCAGACCGTGAAGTCGGATGTGGAGGCGCTGAAGACTTCGGCCGATTCCGTTTCCGCCCTGTTGTCGCAACAAAACCCGGAAGCAGAGTACTCTACTTTGGCTGATAAGGGTGTTCGCGATCCTGAGCAATTAGCTCTGCCGTATCTGCGTGCTACCTCGAGACTACGCGACGAGCTCCGTCGTATCGTGTCATCAGTGTCTCCCGAGACGAAGAAGGCTATCCTGTCTCTTACAGATCGGATTCGTGACGAAGACCTTACAAATCTCGGAGTTTACTTGGATGACAGGCCGGATGGCAAGTCGTCATTGATCAAGTTTGTACCTGCCAGCGAGTTGATCGCGGCGAAGAACGAGAAATTGGCCAGGGAAGCGGACAAGGCCCGGGCCAAGGAAGAGGCGAAACGAGCGCGCGAGCAAGCGGAGAAGGAGAAGTGGGAGAAGGCGAAGCTTCCCCACACGGAGCTGTTTAAGGGAGACGAGAAGTACTCGGAGTGGGACGCGGAGGGACTGCCAACTAAGCTTAAGGACGGCAGTGACGTGCCCAAGAGCCAGCTCAAGAAGCTGCAGAAACAATGGCAGAGCCAGAAGAAGGCGCACGAGGAGTATCTGGTCAAGTTTGGTGGTAAATCATAGACAGGCCAGATTTGATGGCATCGACTAGCATTAAAAGCGAGTAATTCACGACTTGCAAAGCTAGAGGCAACTCGTGGCGGCATCACGCTCGTGTGAAGATGGAAGTTCACATTGGGGGATTAACAAAAGAGTACCCATATTCTCTCAGTGACAGAACCTACTCACAGAGCAGTCGTTTCCCACGATAAAGAGGCCTCATTCATTGCAGAACAGCGTTCGTGCACAGAAGGGCGAGCTGGTGGAAGAGCTGCCATGAAGCTACATGCACTAGCTGTGGGAAGGGTGGACACTAGGACCCCTGGCGCCTGGACCCTTGCCAAGCCGGGGGCCTTCCGTCGATGCATGATCCCGCTGTTGCCAAGAAAGGTGATCGTCTTGTGCCGGGCCATCGATGATCTGGCAGCTACCTTACCACGCGGGCCTCGGCCATTGAATCGATTCTTCATCAAAGCCTCTGGTATAAGATGTGCTGTGAGGTTGTCTGGAGGAGAAAAGCAATGTGACGAAACCACAGTCTCACGTTCACTCATAATGCGTAAGCTTCTTTTGGAGCAGCATTCGTAAGATCAGCAGATTTATGAGGGCCGCGGACCAGCGGTCTACGAAAGCCTCACGCATGGCTGAGCTTGCTGCCGGGCGGATGCAAGTTTCCAAGGCACAAGTCGAAACCTTGGAACAACAATGCCAGCACCAGCCAACCAGCCAACCAATCACCCAACTACCCAGCCAGTCAGCCAAGCGGCAGCCCATCCAAGCTATCTTCTTGGACCCGGATGGCACCCGTCAAGGTTCCGTCCGCTCTTTGTCATGAAGGAGGGCCTGGAATCGTCGATTCAAGCGGTGAGGGGGGATTGGTTTGGAACTTGGACGATTCAGAGAAGAATAAACAGCTCTCGCCCACCTTACGAGAGCTACCCCTCATTCTCGAGGTTCCCTTCCCCCTATTCTTTGTAGAGTACATCGGATTGAAGAGTCTCTGAGACACCCGCTGCACAAAGCTTCCTGACACGTCATTGAAGAGGGACACGGACCTCAGCTTCACTCCAAGTTATGCAGGGTCGACCTGTCTTTTCTTCAAGGTCAAACGTTATGTGGGCTGTGTATGCCGAAGCTGCATAAGAGCTGGAGACTGTTGGCTTGAACTTGCTCGATCCTGATGAGAGAGGAGGGTCCGAAGGGGGCATCATTGTGTAACAAGACTCCCTATGGTAGCTCCAATGGGAGACACAGGGGGGCGGCGGCGCATGGAGACCTTCTTTGCCGGTTAGCCGCGCGATGGTCAAGCTTTCTTGCCGCAGCGTCCCCAGTTGTTTTTTTTCGTCTCTGGTTCAGCCCAGCAGGGGTGGCTGACATAGTGACGCAGCTCCCAATGCCGAACTCCCCGGGCCGGCGGGGCTTGACCGAATCGGCTACAAGCGTGGAATTCCGGGCAACATCTCAAATCTTGAATCTAGCTTGATTGGCAGCGAACTTCAAAGGGAGGCTTGTGGACTATAACCTTTGTTTAGCTGTGTTCGTCCAGTGTTGTGTTGCTCAGTCATAGCCGTTGGCTGCTCTTGCTTGACCCGAGAGTTTGAATGCAAGAGTAGAGGAAAAGAGAGAGAGAGAACGAGAGAGGTGGGCTCAGGAGTCTAAACCCCCCCTCCTCGGGCTCTCCCTCGAATCATAACCCGCAAAAGACACACGGCCGTGGAAACGCGGACAAAGCCGTCGTCACTCGTCAGGTCCCCCGACTCCCGCGAGAACGAAAGCGCTGCCGATGTGCCGAGCAACCCCGCCAAAACACATCCACGGCTTTACGTCAGGTCCATGTCGGGCAAGGCTAAGTCGGCAAAGAAGACGCCAGACACCAGACGGTGGCTCCTCCAATAGCTTGCCTCTGAAGACGTGCCTTTCCTGGGTCAGAACTGGTTTCGATGGTAATCGAGCTAGACTAGACCACTCCTGCCACCCCGCGCCGCGTCAAGGGTTTGATGCTTCAGCTAAGGCCTCCCGTCGGTTTCCCAACTTGTGTCCAATGGCTTCGCGAGCTAGAGCATGAATCGGCGGGACGCGGCCTCCGTGAAAGGTGGCAGAAAAGGCAGGCGTGGCCAGCGTTGACGGATGAGGGTCGAGGGGTGCTGAATCGACCCCTCCATCATGTCATCGGGCAGTGTGAATCCAGGGGCACAGGAAGGTTAAGGGGTTTTTCTCGAAATAGAGCGAGCTTAGATGGGCCCTTTGTCGATCACATGAGAGCTTGACCTGGTTGCTGGAGGGGCATAAGAACCCCTCAAGCTGCTCCCTCATTTTTGTCTTGGAAACCTACTACTTCACTCTCAAGCTCAACTACATCACTACATACCAATTGACTTTATACACCTACCCAACCCCCCACCAAATTATTCAAAATGTTCGGATTCGGAGAAGCCAAGGAGCACCGTGACGCCGTCTATGAGGGCCAGCACGAGGGCAAGCTGTCCCACGAGATTGTTGCCGGTGGTGCTGCCTTCGAGGCCATGAAGCTCTTTGAGGACCGTCAGCGCAAGAACGGTATGATGAATAACTTCCTTAACTCATCCAGAACTCGTACTAATCATCATTCTGCACAGGCGAGCCTGTGAAGCACCAGTTCGCCAAGGAGATGATTGCTGGCATTGCCGGCGCCGAGGTCGACAAGCTCTTCGAGACCAAGGGCCTGGACTACATCGACCGTGAGAAGGCCAAGAGACACGCTGAGAAGCAGGCCGAGCACCTGTACCAGGAGCAATACGGTGACATGGACGAGTACAACCCGTAAGCAAACCTTCGGATCATTCAGTACACGTCGAACAGGGACTGACAGATTGATATAGTGAGCGCCGAGGCCGCCACGAGCGCATGGACTACTAGATAGTGTGTGCGTATTTTATCAACGGCCGGACAGATATACTATGACGAAATGAAATTTATTTGAAGAACTGAACACTATTTTGTTGACACTTAAACTTGTGACATGCAAATTGGTATCTAAAGCTGCTAACATTTTCCAAACTCGCTGGTATGCATGCCACAGGGAGTAGTCACACACTCACACAAATCCTCCTACCGTTCAATGCTTCAATCCAACCGGCAGGGCACTCGAAGAAGCAGACCCGAAGTTCATATCACTACTGCCCCCAGTAATTTGTTCGAATAATCTCTCCCGCTCCTTCTGAAGCGCCGTGCGCGTGCTCTCCAACCTCTCCCCGCGAACTTTTTGCTCCCGCGAGAGATACATGTGTCGGTCCCTGGTCTCGTGGAGGTACCGACTCAAAGCCTGGGCACATTTCTCAATCGACATTCTCGACTTCTTGATCTCATCGTGGAACGCCATGTCGGAGTAGATGTTGTCAAACAGCACATCTCCCATGAGGTTGCCGTGGTTGATGTTAATCGGCGGCAGGTCTCCGATGTACGGAGTCATCCGTTGCGCCTGCATCACCAACATCCTCGCTTCCTGCGCCGCGCTCTCGGCGCGCTGCAACGCACTCCGCTCCATCATGTCCGTCATCGATCCGCCGCCAAACATGTCCATGCGCGAGTGGCTCAAGGCGTCGTCCATGTGCCGCAACGAGTCGCCCATCCTCTTCATCGCATCCGTAAGAAGGCGTATGGCATGCTGTTCAGCTTCGACTTTTGATCGGGTATCATGGTACTCGTGTAGCGCCTGTTCCGCCGACTGCTCGAGGGTATCCTCTTCGGGATAACTCGGTGTCGGGCCCGCAAAGATCGAATCATAGAGGCTATCCAGCTCGCACTGCGCCTCATCATGCCGCCTGGCTTCCACCTCAAGCGCCTTGCTTGCCTCACGCGCCTCGCTCAACTGCTCCTTCACGTTCTTGTTGAGCTCCTTTTCGCGGTGTTCGTCCTGCAGGACGTCAAAGTATTCACGCTCCTCGCGAGCGGCGCGCTCATCGAATTTGTCGCGCTTGCCGACGGCTTTGTGCACGAAGCGGCGCATGACGCTGTCGCGAAACTTTTCATGGTCTTTGAGTTCCTTTTTGCGGCGGCTGTCGAGGGCACGGATATTTCTGTCGGATTCTTTAAGCTGGTGGTCTAGGTCTGTGATGAGACGGCGTTGTTGACGGAGGTCGGGGATGGCGTTGTCTGTGTCTGCGAGGATGGCGAGGAGCTGGCGGTTTCTGACGGCTGCTTGGCGGATTTTGGATTCCAAGTCGGAAGTGGCCATGGTTTTATTGTCTCTGTGGGATAGAGAGGATGCAGCGGCTGCTTTTTGATACTTAGGTAAGGTAAAGGTACAAGAGGTATTATTGTTTGCGAACGGTATATAGAGTTCACGTATGAGAAAATGAAGTACTAAATAAGTATCGTGAGGGTATCGTGAGGTTCAAATATTGTGGCAAAGCCTCGAATAAAAAATACACAGGCGGGTTTAGGTTTTACTGAAGTTCTGGTTTTTGACGATGGAGTCAAAACATGAGAAAACCTGTCAATGACAAAAGCTCATGCCGGGGGGCTCTCTCCGAGGCCTGGGCATTATATGTTCGCCCGGCAATCCTTGGCAGACATGATGAATGCCCAACCATAGTCCCATCTCGGTGTTGGTTCGGTGGCTGAAAGGATCAAAGGTGACCATTCCCTCCAAGTCCCCAGCAACAGAGTCATAGCATAGCGATGGCAAGCGTGGCACCCCATGACATCAGACCCTCGCCCTTGAACATTATTCGGCCGGGTTGCCTCTGCGGTGCGGCGACGCCCACTGAGTGCGGGGTGGGTAATCCCGTCGCGGTGGACGGATCAAAATAAGGGTCTGGTTTTTCTCTTGTCTTACCACCCAACCGCATTAGCAGGGCGAAGACTAAACTGAGAGGGCGGCGGCGAAATGGGGCAACACCGGGGAATGGGTGTGGTGAACTGGTGAAGGGGGAAATCAGTCAATACTGTTCCGGTTTGAACTATTGGGCTGTGAGCTGGGATCATCGGTGCCCGTAGAGTTGCGCCACAGACCGAGATGGCGGGAGAGGGAACTAGCCTTTAGAGTCTACACTCTTGTTCAAACCGAGCCACAGCGGATCGAGCTACTATTCTCTGTTGCCGCCCAATTGCGGCCCTCAATGTTAGTAATTTTTCCATTTACAAATACGGATCTTTCATGGAGAAGTTCCAAGTAGCTGCAGTTGGGAGAATCCGTTGATCACAAAGACTAAGACTCTATTGGGATGGGGGAGGAACAGCCACACGCTAGAAACCTGCCAAGAATCGAAGGATTCGGCGCCGCTGTGAAACTCGAGAGACCTGGATAAGACCTAACACGATCTAATCGCTTGGAATGATGCTGATGTTTGTGGCCAGTAATCACAAAAACAGCAGGGATCATCGCCCATTGTCCATGACACTTGGGAACCAGGTAGGACCTGGAGACTGACGAAGACAACAGAGGGGAAGTGGTTTCGGTGTGGCTGGTGCTCCTTGATCTGCTCTTTTTTTTTTGCAAGCGGAGAGGCCATGAGTTCATGTTTTGAACCGACTGTCTTGTCTGTCACCCATGACGATGACGATATGCACCACCCGCCGGACCAGCGAGTCTGTTGTTAATGGCATCGAGATCATAGCGATCTTGGTGACAATGTTCATCGGCAGTCTTGAGGAGCTAAGGCATAACGATGCCCAACGAACAACAGAAACAAACTGAAGAAAAAATCAAGGCAACCCACCCAGCACCGCGGTCAAGCCCGCAAATGCCCAATTTCATGCGCATTGACCTTGTGGCCCATCGTGAGAGAATCTTGCACGATGGAACAAATACCCTCATTAATGATATAGATGACCCAGATAAGTAGTCTCGCATGCCTCATGTTAGCCTTGCGTACCACTCACGACAGTCCTCATTCGAGGGTCTCCCCCCATTGCGCGACAGATACCTGAAGACCAGCGACAGCCACGTGGGCGAATGGCAGCTGATGTTGTCGATGCCAACGAGGCGGCGGGAATCCACAATCGTCTTGCTCTATCGGGGATGATCCCCGTTGACAACTTCAATCACCAGCGTCATGGTTCTCCATTCATGAAAATGGTCGGCCCTGCCAGTCAGTTGGCTGTCAATTGTCCGCCCAGCAACCGGAAGTGGTCCGCGGTATATTGCCCATCTTTAATTGAATTGATTCAGAACGCCTGCTTACTACGTACCCTTCCCTCGCTGACCACGGTAGCCTGCGATACCGTTGAGTCGTGGTAATTTTACATGAAATACCCAGTCTATGCTTGTTAGTCCATCTAACCCAGTTCCCATACCGCCATATCTATCCCAGAAGAAACCAATGCAATGAAACCACTAGCAAATCAAGCGATATCGAATGATAGAAGAACCTCATTCGGGGTTAATCCTCCGCCCCTGACTCATAGTCTAGTGCTTCTTGGTTGCTCTCCGTTTCTAAGTGGATGGGTCCCTTCTTCCTCGGCTCTTCTACAAGCATCAGCGCCCCCCACGTCAAGGACGCCAAGAACGCGACGTAGAACCACGGCAACCCCTTCCACAGTCCCTTCTTCTCAAGTCCGACCGAGAAGGCCCACGCCAGTACCGGTCCGCCGAGCGGAGACCCAAGAGTATCGACCATGCTCGTGAGAGCGTACAACCGGGACGTGTGCTCCGGATCGACAAACTCGGTGATCATGGCGCGCGCGAGCGGGTTGTGGGCCGAACCAAAGGTCTGGAAGACGAGACCCAGGAGAAAGACGACGATCTCCCTGCTAAAGGCCTCGAGAAGCGCACCGGCGGCGATCATGATGTAGGATGCCTTGGCGAGGAGGGCGTCCTTGCCGAAGCCGGTGCGGCGGAAGCGGCCGCGGGGGTCGACGACGATTTTCGAGACCCATGGGAGGAGAACGAGGGTGCCGAGGTGTAGAAAGCCCAGCGGGGAGAGGAGGAAGCTGGTTTGGGCGAGCGTCCAGCCAAAGTTCTTGCTCACGTACTGCGGTAGTGTAGAGGAGTTTGCCGTCATGATGGGGTTGCCGACGATGGAGGGCACAAGGCAGAGGAGGATATTGCGGTTTCTAAGGATCGCGAGAGAGTCCTTAAGCTGAACCAGCCCCTTGAAAAAGCCTTCCTTGATGGCGTCGCCCAGCGGCAGCTGCGGTTTCGGCGGTTCGTGCCCGTTGTCGAGCTTGACGCGGAGAGTCTCGGGTAGGAGCATGATGATGAGGAAGACGAACGGTGTGAGTAGGAACACCATACGAATCGGCGCCCAGGGGCCGAATTTCTCCATCAGGAAGCCGGCGGAGACGTGGCCGCTAACGCCACCCACCACGGCGCCGACGGACAGGATGACAAAGTTTGAGGCGCGGTCCTTTTCGGTGCTGATATCGGCGGCCATGGCGTAGACATTATTGAAGACAACGACGATGCCGCCGCCGAAAAAGAAGAAGCAGGAACCGAAGAAGAGGTAGTAGATGCTCAGCTCGGGGAAGTTGGCCAGAATGAAAGGGGACCAGCTGAAGGCGGCGATGGTGCCAATGTAGGCGAAGACGAGACCTGCCTTCCGGCCGATGCTGAACGTACAGAATTTGTGTTAGCGATCAGGTAAATGGACTTGTAGTAAGATAGTATGACTTCAATTTTGCTCTCACGCAGGAGGGGAGTCGTGAGTTACCTATCTGACAAGACGCCGTAAGGAAAAGCGACGAGGAAGTTGACGACGGCTCCAATTAGAGACTGCCACCCGCCCAACCAAGCAAGCTGCTTTTGCACCTCGTCGACCTTGCACTTCATCTCCGGGATCACTTCCGCGGGGCTAGTTTTATAGTGCTTATGGCAAATGTCATCCTCAATGAGCCTCATCATGGGAAGCATAAGCATCATGCCCTTGATAGTAATGGCAAACTTGAGGAGAGCCAGCATAAAGATGATGGTACGCGGCGATCGGGCATGAAACGGAGCCAAGGCGGCATTGAGACGCGAGCCGGCTTTGTAGACCATCCCACCGAGAGCACCGCCGAGACCGCCATCACCGGAGGAGGGCCGTCTCCATTTTGGCGGCGGAGGTCTTTGAAAAGCACGGAAGCCGGCACGGGGCGACGGTTCGGACAGGTCCATTGGTAGCACCCCTTCGTGGTCCGAATATTCGGCGCCCAAGAGGTGCTCTTCCTCCACCTCGTCTGATAGACGTGGCATCTTCTCAAGCTTAGGCCGGTATTAAGGGACGAACGCAATGAAAGACGGAATTCAGTGAAGCAATGAGACGATAGCGAATGAATAAATGACAGGGAAAGAGAGTGCTGAACAGGAGACAGCGTACAAAGAATGGAAAGGCTTGTTTGACAGGGTTGTGGACAGCGAACCCGATGACGACGCGTCTGGGCAAAGAATTCCCGTCGCCAAGGCGGCAAGTTTCAGCTGCAGTCGGCGTCTTGCTGTAATAACTCCCCGAAGCTTTCCTCGTACAGCGCCGTGTGCCTCTGTTACGGACTGGGATGTGGGTATTGCCAAAGCTTGATGAAGTTTAGTAGAGTACTCAGACTGGCTGTGCAGTTTGGTGCTAATTTGAGCTAATTGAAAGTAGAGCCTTAACAGCTATGCCTGTCAAATGCCACGACCGGAAAAGCTTCAGCAATGCACTACCATTCGCATAATGGCAAGCCGTCCAAACATCACCAGATGCCGATTCCGCAACGTAAGAGTCCGTTAATTTATGCTTTCATTTACTTACGAAAGCTTCCTTGATTGCTGCTGGTCCTTAAGAGACCTAACATATGCTACTGAACTGAAAGTTGTAAAACTCTTCCGTTGAAATACTCACTCTGCTGTGATGTTCTAACATTGATCCGTGACGACTCATACTGTCGTGAAAAATCGAGACAGCGAGCACAACTGGCGCTCTTAAGAGCTATATGCGGGTCTTCGGCTCTTAAGAGCAATAGGTGTTTAATTCTCAAGGTTGTCGCTCGTACATCGATAACAATGTCACCATTTTCTAGGCCTAGGTGGTATTACCCCCTCAAATGAGAGCTATCAGAAGGAAGAGAGACGCATACGTGAAGTCATGCGATCGGGGCACAAAGTCTTGCTGATGAGCCGCGCTACATAGCACACTGACCTCAAGTGCTTTGTGTTCGTTCATCCCAAATCCTCTGCTCATCATCTTCTTCCTCATAGTGAATCCTTGAGAGACTGTACGTGTTGTCAGACGCTAAAACGTAGAGGATCATGAGAGCCGCAAACGATGGCCAAACAGAGAGGATCACATCGACAACTGCGGCTCCAATGTACGTTGGACCCCAGCCCCAAAGATGATTCGTCACCACCATGATAGAGGTGATGAAGCTATACAGTCTGGTTATGAGCCAGAGAGAGACTGCAATGAGTAGAAGAGTAGATGCCTACCAAGTAAATTCGGGTTAGCAACATTTTCAGATGGATTCAGATCTGTCTCTAAGATCAAGAAAAGACTACCTACCTTTTGGGTAGGACTGCCCCTGGCCGTCTTGAAGGATACAACGGCATAACCAACCAAGCCGAGGGCCGCAACAAAGAGGAAGCCAATGTTGACGACACCCATGTATTGGGCGGCAAATCCCAGCTTGATCGCATTGTCCCAATCACCTGGTACATAGCGGTCTCTGCGAGGGAGGATTTCGAACAAGACCGTCTCAGCGACCTCACAGGCAAAAGTCGCCACAGCTACCAGAGTTACTAGAGCCGACAGGCCGAGCACCACCTTTCTTCCGATGCGATAGGCTTTGGAATCGTCGCTCTCGGACCCGCTGCGGAGCTGGGTTATGGCGTGAGCTAGAGAAAAGAAGGCGAGAAGAAGGGCGACATGGCCTAGGTATCCAATCAGCCCACCGACGAAATAGACATAGACAAGTTCATTCGGAAAGGAGAAATGGCCGTTCTTCCGCCAAGCGTAAGAGACTGTGATAACAATCCAGTAAATGAAACTGAGGAGTTCAGATCTAAAAAGTGTCGGCGGTGTTAGTCTCGTGATCGGAAACGTGTTGGATCCGATACGGTTGAAGCTTTCTCGGGAGGTGCGGTGAAAGTTATAAGCAATGATGATAGAAATTCCTCACATGCTCCAAAGCCCCAGGGCAATCTTGGTAAAGTCAACCCATCGGCGTGTGTGATCGTGCTTGGCCCCGGGCTTCCGCAGGACAAGTACGGAGAATCCCAAGGCGGGGAGAACTACAAGGCCGGATAGAACGGTCCGTAATACGGATCCTGTTATATAAGGTTGATAGTCCATCGTGAAGCTACCTACTCAAATCAAAATTACTATATTTTAGAATCTAGATCGAAGCGATGCCGCGTTGAGGAGTGTGTTGATTATGTTCGTCTTTGGTGGACATATGAGTGATGCAGGAATAACGGACAAAAAGGTTCGGGCTAACAAGCACCTTAAATAATTACCCCAACTATGATCAAAATATGCGAGCCCACGATCTTGGCATTCCTCTGTCCAGCTACATTTAGCAAGGAACAAATGTGCTTTCGGTACGAGCCGGCCTCTCGCGGTCTCACCCTGGCCGGGCGACAGCTGTGCCGCAGCTAGACTGAATTGGTACGCATGCATGGCTGCATGACACTCGGCCAAGGAAATTCCAGCAGTTCAGAGCCTGTACTCGCTGACAAGAATATGTAGAAGGAATACAATCTCCTTATGTGGTTCGTCCCCCATACGCGGCCCGCCTCAGTCGCGGGTCGGGCGCATCACTGCGTCTCCTCAATTTGTAGAATGATACCGAACATCATTTTGCCAACGCCGGGATCAACAAGGTCTCAAATGGAAAACTGAATTTTGGCAAGTGAATAAGCTGAAATGGTCTCATGATGTCGAAATCATGTTGTGAGCCCGTGGAGTTAGTCCATGAGCCACGTGGGCTGCTGGGAGTGACTTGGTCCGAAAAGCATGAGTACATGAAGGCAGATTCATTCAGTATGTAGATAGTAAGTCACCTACGGCATTTTCAAATCTGAACAAAGATAGATAACTCAGAGGGACTCATCGCCAAGCCTTTTCACTCCCTTCTCGTGATCTCTTGCTTGCGTCCTGCTAGGTTTCTACTTATTTCGCTCCGTATGAGTGGTGAATAGTATGATTATGGTGCTTTCATTTAACTTGAACCTTCGCCAGTGGGGAATCAACCCGGCACATGTAGTGAGGATTGTAGGGAATCCACTATGGAGACCCAATCAAAAGCGAGCCGGTAGCGGTCGTTAAGCCTCTTATATAGGGATGTGAGCGTTTTGATGTGAATGATTACCAGCCAAGCCAAGTTGAAGATTCAACTGAGCCTGCTAGAGACTCTCAAGAGGCAGGCTATTTGCCTAACATGCAACCAGCCTAGTTCGATGGGACTTCCGTAGCTCAGAAGAAGCGCGATCAACTTTTATTCGAATTCAGAGGCAGACGTCTGGTGACAGCCACTCACCCAGGGAGAGTATAATTGAAAGAAATAGCAGTAGGCTTCCCCTTTCTGCTGGGAAAACCAGAATTTCTCGTCCTATTGGTGTATTTGTTGTCTGCCGAAATTTCATGGATTATGTAGTTCCAACTCCACAAGGGCTACAACTGGCAAGCACCTTCTACTTTCCTTCATTGACGTTAAGTATGTTCATCCAGCAGCATGCGTCATGTAGCTTATACAGCGACTGGACAAATCTCTGATGTATTCTCTTTCGTTATAGCCGTCGCTATCGATGGTTTCCTGTGACCCGACTCATGATCTCACAAAGAACCGATGGATCACCGCTCTATTGTGACAATCATTATTGGATGCTATACTATCTCCAGGTATGACTGGGCTTTACCCTGATTGTAGAGTCAAGACCTCGGAGATTATCGTTCCGTGGCCTTTCGACTCACACGCGGTTAAGAATCAACAGGATTAGATCTTACTCGACTTTTGCTGCCCAAGTGCATGAAGCATTTCAAAGCAGCGACAAGCATGAAAGATAGGATGTATATGAACAGCGGCATGGCCACCTACTAGCGACAAGTCGCTCACTTTGATGATACCACCATCTAGCGACAGCAACACCGCTATAACACTGAAATGCATTATGCCGAGCACCTTCAAGCGATACTTCGGTCATAGCTTGAAAGCTATTCTACCTATCAATTATCGAGTGAAAAAAAAAGATCGGCGAGAATCTACGTGTCCGCATCACGGGGTGTCTTGAGACTTCAACATCTCGGCTCTGTGTCACCGTTACACAGCGTACCTGACAACATTCCAAAAACATCCCTAGATGCCCGCAACACCCACTGCCGTGACCACCACGGCCACTTCGCGTAAGAGGTTCATGATATTTTCTCGATTTCCCTCTATAAAGCTGTTTTCCACTGTCTGACACACGATGGAGAATCATGTCTCTCTTCATCCCTTGGTTTTCATATGTTAAATCTACCCCCTCCCGTAAATTTGAAGCCCAGTTCTACCGGGCGTGTGTGGAAGTGAGTACTTAACAACTCATCTCCTCGGGAAAACGATCCTTTGGGTTCGCCCACTCAGCCCGATTCTCCCTCTTTCAAGCACGACAAATTCGAATTCCATCATAATGATCATTTGGGACTGCATTGTGGTGGGAGCTGGAATTGCGGGGTCCGTCGTCTCAAACCGACTCCTTGAGCAAGACCCGACCCTCAAGATACTCCTAGTTGAGGCGGGCCCCAACACTCATGAGCTTGTAGACTTGAAGGCAATCGAAACGGACCCCGAAGTAACCCATAATCACACATGGTCGTTTACTTCAGTGCCACAAGTCAATGTTGACAATCGAACTATGTCCGCCCTCGCTGGCAAGGGGCTGGGTGGTGGCACTGCCATTAACGGAGGTAAGTGGCCAGAAATATGACGGGCACATAGCCGACGTCTTTCAACTTACTTTTGCCTTTTGGATCCTCGCTTACGAGACATGAACAAGGCGCTTGGGTTCGCGGCCACAAGGTCGACTACGACCTTTGGGGCGAGATGGTAGACGACGAGAGGTGGACGTATGAGGGCCAGCTGCCATACATGAGGAAGACGGAGACGCTTTGGGACCAAACCACAAACCCGTCGGTTCATGGGCATCAGGGACCAGTCAAGGTCGAAACACCAGTGGAAATGGGCCGTATCTTTCCACTGCGCCAGCCGCTGATGGACTCGTGGAGAGAACTCGGCGTCAATCCATTGCCTTCTCTTGACTCTAACTGCGGCGATAATCTCGGCGTAGGCAACATCCAAGAAAACAGACACCACGGCAAGCGCCAGCTGGCGTCACAGGTCTACTCTCTCGACGGCATCACCGTTCTAACTGACAGCCTCGTCGCTCGTATCCTGGTGGATCGGTCCCCTAGAGGTCCCCTTGTCTCCCGCGGCATACAACTCGAGAACGGCACAAAGATCTTTGCGCGTGAGACGATCCTCTCAGCAGGCGCCTACAATACGCCAAAAATACTGATGCTTTCCGGCATCGGACCGGCAGACATGCTCCGAGAGCACGGCATCAACGTCATTCTGGACCAGCCAGCCGTCGGCCAGAACCTGCATGATCACATCCTCCTCCCCACATTCTGGCACTTCGCCGATCCTTCCGCTGGTTGGGCCAAGGGATCAGGCAATCCTTTATTTGAGCAGCCCCAGTACGATCTTGGCGGCTTCGGCGATTTCATCACCGCCACCAAGCTTCCCAGAAAAGGCCTCGCAGATGCCATTGCACAGGACGAAGGCGGGATCTCCCCCAACCCGATGCTGCACCCACTTCTGAATCGGGACCGTGCCGTTTCCTCACATCAACTCCTATATAGCGGGATCTCAGCCGACGGATCTGCCATCATGCTCGTCTCCGTCGTTCTTATTACCACTGGTCGCGGGTCCGTCTCGATCCAGTCTGCCGATATAAAGGACGACCCTGTTATCGACCCGAATTTTCTGGGTTCCAACTTTGACCGATTTGCCGCACGAGAGACGATACGGGAGGCTATCAGGCTCATGTCATCCAACATGACCATTATGGGTCGAGAGATTATTGACGGCGATGGAACGGATCATCCACTGACGGTGGATTCCACCGATGAAGAGGTCGACGCCCTGGTACGCGGTCACACTGGGTAGGTCACTTCCTCGTATACTTACTTTCTTCTACACACTTCTACAACATTTTTCGGCTTATGATCTTACTGACGCGGTATATCATGTAGTGGATGTTATCATCCTGCCGGCACAGCCGCCATGGGCACTGTAGTGGACAGCGACCTACGAGTGATGGGTGTATCGGGCCTTCGTGTCGTCGACACGTCCGTGTTCCCCGTTCCTATCTCGGCGAACCTACAGGTAGCCACTTATGCGCTTGGAGAACAGGCAGCAGATATCATTGGGTCGAGTTTATGGCGTAACGTGTGGTATTGGTGATTGTCATGGGTCGAGAACAAATGCTGCTATGAAGTTTACGGGTCATTCAAATCGATGCCACTTATGAACAAAAAGGTCGTTGCTTGAAAGGTATCTTCTTGATTCCATCTGAGAAGTGAAAGAAAGTCGGAGGGAATTGTCGGCAGTGAAGCTTTCATGTCAAGTCCGAGTACGCACTTGATTGGGCATTGATGTAAGAACATTACATGTAGAGAAGCTTTGCTCTACCCACGCGCCAATGGAACATATCATAACATGCAATCAGCATGATACTGACTACATGATGAGGCGCTTATTCACTCATACAACCGGAACTCTTAGATTAATACGATTCACAGGTGCGGAGTTCACATTAGCCACTGCCTACCGGAGCTCCTAGATGCATGGTATCGAATGTCGAGGCATCTTGGACATCTCTATGAGATGTTAACGATGTCTTGTCAGTAATCTTTTGCCTAACATAGCTTAGAGCCAACCCGGACGACATGTAGTGTGCCGATGTCGGTGGCAAAGCAACTCAGTCAACTGATGACTGTGGCTGGGATTGTGAGCCAAGATCGCAGTGCAAGCTATCTCCCTTGGTATAACATAATTTGTATTATCGCATCGAGCTACAAAGGGACAAAATGTGTAACAAGACTGGCACACTCTAAGTCCAGCGAGTGGCTCAGCAACGCGATCTCTTCCTTTTCACAAATACAACCCCACCATTACCTGAATCTTGATCTCTCTCTCTCTCCTTCCTCGACGGTGCCAAAGTAATCCATAGGACCATTTTTCTCCTTCATACACATGTTCAGATTAAAGACTTTGCTTTATTACCAAGATGCGAAACGATGTCGACAGAAGATGACAACGACAGCGAACCCTGCCGCATTCGAAGTGGCAACGATGATGAAGAGAGAATGAACACAATGACCGAGAGTATGGAGAAAATTCTTGACATCAAAATCGAGAGTATTGACGATTTCCCAAAGCTCTCTTGTCATCCCAAAGATCAGACCGCTTCCAATCCTCTTGGCCCTTCACCCCGCATTGGACACGAAACTAACCTCGACCGGAGAAAGTCCTCTTATTACCTCATAGGGGGAATTGCTCGTGGCCCACTGGAAGAATCCCTTTGTCATGACAGTAAGTTTGCCTCAGATCACCCGAACGACTCTCCCTATTTGGAGACGGAAGACTCTTCCCCTTCTCCGAAGTCCTGTTGTAACCTAAAAACGGAAGGTACTTCCAATCACTTGGAGACCACTCCTTGTCTGGGGAAAGAATCTACTCCAGATGGCCTAGTAGCTGAGACTGCTTCGGACTCTCTGAAGATCTCTTCTCATTTCGAAAATAAGGCTGTCTGCGATTACTCAAAAACCAGTTCTCGTCTGAAATCTTTACCAGCCAAGCTTCGGTTTCTTCTTCTATCGTGGATGTCGGATCTACCGACGCTTCATAGTGTTATAAATGCATCTCCTGTGCTGCATGCACAGTACAGGAAGACCCGCGATACTCTGCTTTTCACCTGTTTGAGCAAGGAGCTTGATGGGTATTATATTGACGCCTTCGCCGTCCTTAGGTCTCGGGTAGCAATTTTCGGACCGAAGCGAACCGACGATATGTGCGAACGGTTCCTGTCCGACGCTTGTGATACTGTACTCTCAGGGAAACATAATGTTGGAGATTTCGACAGACCTAGCGGCGGTCAAATTCGCTGGATGGCGGCTTTTCATGTTTCTGTAGCTCGACCCATCGCTCGTCTGTACGCGAATTGGGCGCTTGGAAACCTCCGGCAGGTGGTGTTATCTGTATTGTAATTCACGTCGGGGGAGACATTCCGACAAGAACAGAAGCCGACAACGTCACAAGTCTTAGCCGAAGTGAGGAGATACGCATCTACAGGGCAATCTACCGCTTCGAGACATATTGCCATTTATTCGGTCGAAACAAGGGTGTGCAGTCCTATGGCTTTCGGAGTGATAAGATTTGTGATACTTTCTTCGGAAGCTTTGATCCATGGGACGTAGAGGCGTTTGTGTCCATCTACCTATTCATCAAATCCAAGTACGACAGACTTTCAGATGAGGTGAAGGATGACGTTGCGGATACCAATCCCAAGATTCGATGATCGAAGTTCGGGGCTGACACCTGCCAGGGACAAACTTGAAAGGGCGAAGACTTCGCTGAAGTTCATGGGTGTTAGCGTGCCACCTTTTTCACCACCGCTGGCGTGGGTCCTGTCATGGAATGAACAGTACTCCAACGTTCATGGAGGGTTTGCGCCAGAAGAGTTAAGGCGATGGGGCTATGTAATGTGAGATGAGCAGCAATGGAACGAAATGGGAGGCGGAGCGAAGAGCCTCATTCGCGAACAATGGAAGTCTCACCCTAAAAGTCTTGTTGAGACCATGGAGACTGTTGTGGTCTGGGGGTTGAATGGTAACGCCGACGACGCCGACGACATTACAGACGATATGGAGGGATACTCTCAATTTACTCACTGGATTCCAAGGGTTGATCACTTAACATAGTTGGGGAAAGATCCATAGATGAATCCTTCACTTCTCATCCCCAGCGTGGTATTCTGGATAGAGCCCAACTCTGAGGTGTGCCAAAGGCAGGAGTGCTATGAACTTATGCCTCCACCAATATCTTCGAGACAATACTGATGAATGTGACTTGCTCCATGTTGCAGTGGAGATTGTTCGGCCCAAAGTTGATTGCGTGCCGACTTGATCACATGACGTCAGAAGATAAGATGGGGATGAAGTGCGGGCAGTGTCCGACAACGGGGATCAAGATGCACCTCACTCGGACTTATTGAGAACATAGTCTTTAGTCTGATTTTCGCAGACTCAAAATCAACAAGCTAACACACTTCCGTATTGCAGAAATGGCCGCCTCAACAGGGTCATACCTCATCATAGGCGCTGGCGTTTTTGGCGCCTCCACAGCCCTGCACTTAGTCCGCGCCTATCCCGACGCCAGCATCACCCTCGTAGACCGTAACGCCTATGACGCCCCGATCCGCGTCGCCGCCTCCTGGGACTGGAACAAGGTCGTGCGCGCCGACTATGTTGATATTGAGTACATGCGCCTCTGCCTCGAAGCCAAAAAGTACTGGTCCGAGGACCCGATCTGGAAACCATACTACCACGAAAGCGGCGTCTACTGGGTCTCGCCGAATAACTTTGCAGAACAAATGCAAGAGAACTACAAGAAGCTCGGAGTCGACTCTGGGTTGTTCTCTTTCTCTGTCGAGGAGGCGAAGAAGCAGTATGGCGGCATCTTCAAGGATGCTGATTTCACTGATGTGAAGGAGGTCTTTGTCAATAAGAATAGTGGATGGGGTGAGGCGAAGGAGGCATTGCAGAGAACGATCGAAGAGGCTGTGAAGCTCGGGGTGAAGTACATTGAGGCAGAAGTTGAAAAAATCGAGTTCGGTGACGATGGTGCTGCAACCGGTATCAAGACGTCAAAGGGCGAGAGTCTTACCGCCTCACGAGTTATTCTGTCAACAGGCGCTTACACGGCTAAGTTGCTTGCTGATAGCGCACCCGCAAGAAAAGATCTTCAAGCTGGTGACAGGTTCGTAGCAGCAGCTGTTACCGAGGGGTTTACGCCTGTCTCTGGGGAGAATGCAAAGTACTATTACGACGGGCCAGTTGGCATCTCCATGGTGCCTCCATCGAGAGGTATGGAAGAGTTGGCTCCAACTCAACCCCGCTGTGTTTTAAATACTAAAGTTTATCCTAGGCGCAAGCAACGGAAGTGTTCCCCATTCCAAAGACAAGACCTTGAAGTTCTGGGGTCAGATCATCTTCAGAAACACTCAGACTCATGCAAACGGAAGCCAGATATCTGCACCTCCCCCGGCAGTTGACTATGCGCAGCTCGAGGTACCAGATACTCTGAAAGAAGATGTTGACTATGCTGGAAAGAGCCTGTTTGGGAAAGGAAGCGAAACATTCAAGAACGAGAACTATCGTATCTGCTGGTATGTATAGAGGCTCCTGAAGGACTCGAGTCAAGATGAAAGATGCAATGTCTTGCTAATACATGTGTTAGGGAGGCTGTCACGCCCGATGAAGACTTTATCATCTCCCCACACTCTGCAAGCAAGAATCTCTACGTCGCAACCTGCGGATCTTTCCACGGCTGGAAGTTCCTGCCCATCCTGGGTAAATATGTCGTGCAGATGCTCGACGGATCTCTCGAGGATACTTTGGTAAAGAAGTGGTCATGGGACCGAACATTCCCATCGCCCACTCACAGGGCCTGGCCTAGAAGAGAATTGAGCGGTCTGAAGTAATTGCTTCCAGCGGAAAGGAATGTAGGATTGGTGGCTAGCATATGATAATGAGATAAAGAGGGAGACCTGATCGATAAACTCGTCCATTATTAGTGCTTCAAAGATAAGCGCAATTTGTTAATTTGTTTCGCGATCAAGCCACCCCTGAAGATGCGGCACATGGTCATCATGAGCGAGTGGACGTTAATCTTAGAAAGAGCCAATTGGCAAGTCGATGGGACCCGTCCCATCTCCCCACCGTTGTAAGTGACGATCGACACGGCTGCATGTAAGTAACGAACTTGCGCGGAAGACTGCTAGACAGTTGTAAGCGTGGCGTCTCGTATCTGCCGCTATGCGCGCTGCTGCGAGACAAAAGCAACCTAACCTGGCCATTGTGACGCAGCGCAGGAAACGGCGTGGAAAGGCTTCGGATCAGGAGACATGTGCTGGTGCCTTGGCGTCCTTCACATGTATTTGATAATCACTGCAGCTCGCCTAAGTGCCTAAGCTGAAGATGTCAACTAAGCTTACTGCTTTGATCTCGCATTGGCACCAACTTCGCCCAAGGCGGGAACGTTAAGTTCAATCCACAACTAGTCATGCCTCTTCTCTTCTTCATCATCGTCGGCCAACTTTTGAGTCTCGCACTGGCAGGCATTCAGATGGAATCCTCAAAACTGAAAATAGATGTGCATGCGCACTACGTCCCAGACTTCTATGCGCAAGCGCTCAGAGACGCTGGGCATTTACCTGGGCCCGATGGCATGCCCGGGATTCCCGTCAGTATTTATCCCTACGAGCACCTGGAAAGGCTCTGCGATATGCTTATACGGGGTGATAGGAATGGACGCCCGAGGCACATCTCAACTTCATGGATGCCCAGGATATCGAGAAATCGTACTTGTCCATCTCCAGCCCGGGGGTATACCTGTCCGTACCATCAAAGTACGCGACTGAGAAAGCCATCAAACTCGCACGTCAAGTAAACGAATATGCATCAGGATTAAAATTCAAGTATCCCGACAATTTTGGCTTCTTTGCATCCCTTCCCCTCCCAGATGTGAGCGCGTCCGTCGACGAAATCAAATACTGCTTCACCCAACTCGACCTGAAACCTGACGGCATCGTGCTCATGTCCAACTTTTACGGGATGTACCTCGGCGACCCGGACCTCGATCCAGTGTACAAGGCACTGAACGAGGTGAACGTCACAATCTTTGAGCATCCTACCGCACCTTGTACCGAGCACAACCACTTGAGATTCTCAATCGACGGAGAAGACCCCGGTATCGCACCGCCGGAATGGCTTACCCTGAACAGGCCGGTGGCAGGACGGCAAGGACGAGCGCCGACAATCGACTTCCCCTTTGACACAGCACGCACATTTGCAGACTTATTCTACTCCAAGATTCCGACACGGTTCCCTCGCATCAAGTGGATTATGCCTCATGCCGGCGGCGGTCTCGTTCCTACTCTGGATCGGATTGTCAGTTATAGCACGCCGGATGTCAATCTCACGGAGTCGTTTATGAAAACTACATTGGCAGAAAACTTTTACTTTGACCTGGCTGGACCTTGGCCGGTTACCTGGGCGATTCCTCCTCTGCTTCGGTGGGTGAGCCATGAGAAGCTGTTGTGGGGGACGGATACGCCTTTCACGCCTTGGGCCATGGCTGAGGCTGGGAGAGTTAAGTTTGATCAAGATATTGAGGAGACTTTCAACGACACCAGCAAGGTCGAAGCTGTGAGAAGGAGCAATGCTGCGAAACTATTCGGATGATGCACTGGTCGTTCGGTGTCATCAATCTGTGGGCCTAAAGCCAGGTTATTTCTATCAGAAGCCTTGGTGCTGATAGAGTGGAATTATTTTGGTATCATTCACAATACCGATACAGAAAGCTTCTAGCTACGCCCACATCTATTATCAGTATACTTTCCGACAGAAAGCCTACTCATTGGTGAGCGTATCATCATAAGCCCTTCACCGAGGTTCCCTCGCGTTGTCTACAAGTAACATACCTGAAAACATTATCATATCAGCACCAATCGATGAAGCATTCGGTGCAACGGAAGTCGTTGATTGTAGTTATCTTATCCGGACAAAGAGTTGAGACCCCGAGGCTCGACATGCCAAACAAGGCATTTCTTGCCGGACTGGTGGTGTGGGTCTCCACATCGCCGACCAATATAGTACGAACAACGGACACCATCGTCACGTAAAAAATTGGATGAGACGGCGTCTTGTTCTTAGCTCACCGGAGTCGGAATAGGAGGGGTAGATGACGAATGATATAAACCCCCACGAACACAATTCTTCATCACCAACAACACCGTAGAAACTGTGTGCCTTGTAGACGACAACTTTTCTAAGTTTCTGTGCCGTAACAATAAAGGAAACGCAAGGAAAGATGGCATCAAAAGCTCCAGAATCGCCCCTCATAGTAGACCTCAAATCCTCCACAACAAATCCCCCAGAATCATTCCCCGAACAGTCCCGCGGCAACGCAACATGGCACACCCTCGTTTCCGCCCCGGGCACAGTAACCGACTCCCTCAGCTCCGGCGTGGCGACCTGCCCGCCCAACGGCAGCCTGGCGCTACACCGCCACAAGCAGGCCGAGATCTACTACGTGCTCTCCGGTAGCGGACAAGTCGAGATCAACGGCGTCCGGCACGCCGTTACCAAGGACCAGCTAGTGTGGATTCCCGGGGACGCGGAGCACGGTGTGTTTTGCGACGGCGGGGAGACCATGACGTGGCTTTATGTTTTTCCGGAGGGCAGGTTTAGTGATATTGTGTATCGGTTCAAGCATGAGGTTTTGGGGGAGCCTGAGGTTCGGGCGAAGCTTTGATGGGGGGAATTTGGGGTGGGATACATGTTTATGTGTAAGGAGACACGTCGGGAACATTGAAACTGGATACTTATGAGCGAGGTCACTTGGGAGAACTTCAAAAGCTACGGAAGCTTGATTGAAAGATACGTAATATCCAACGAGGGCTGGGATTCTCCATGCTCTGCATGCACGTTCCTCTCATATCGTGCTCTCTGGATATTCACTGCGCAGTAGGAGCAAGAGCCTCAAACTCCTTGACTCCAACACCACCAAACTGTCCATTCCCACCAGAAGCCACCAAAACCGCACGAATACTCTTGGTCGAAACCTGGTTAAAGTTGACAATCGCAGGGTTATCCGTAACAGCAGTAGGATACGCAGACGTCGCCGTGACCGCGATCCACGCACCGCTCCCGTTCAAGTACTCGATCCGCCAGCTCGCAGGAGGCGGCACCCCGATATTCGACCCAGCAGGCTGGTCAGCGAAAAGCACCATCCTCGCCCCGTTCAGCGTCACCGCCAAAGGCCACGTCAACACGAGCGTGTTGGTCTGCGGGGAGGCGGCGCCGTCGTAGGAGCACCAGTAGTCTGGCGGAAGGGGGTTCCCGGGGATCCATGCGTCGTTGATCGATTTGATCCAATACTGAATCGGGGTGCGGTTTACGGAGCTTGCCGTGGCTTTGGTCGCGATGTTGCGGGTTGCTGGCGCGGCGGGCTGAGCGCGACGGGCTGAGCGCGACGCGTCTGGATGACTTTGTTGATACGCGGGGGTGACTGGTTGTCGTCCCAGGTCATGGAGTCTAGGGCTATGCTGCGGCGGAAGTGGCCGCCTCCTGTGGCATCTCGGGTGTGGTAGACTAGGTACCACTGGCCGTTCAACTCAAAGGCACCCGGGTGTGACGTGGTCGAAGAGACGATGTCTAGCATCACGCCCCTGAAGGTCCACGGGCCTAAGGGCGAGGAGGCGGTTCCGTAGGCGATACAGGCATGGTAGGATGTCGGGGTGCATGGCGAATCTGGGCCGGCGTTGTTGGCGGCGTAGAGCATGTAGTACGTTCCCTTACGCTTAAGAAGCCAGGGAGCCTCGAAGAAGCCCGTTAAGCTGTTGACTGATGTGGCTTGTCCGATGGTTGTGACCATATCTGTCGCGAGTTCGATGCCACGGAGCTGACCGAATGTGCCCCAGTAGAGATAGACCCTCCCAGTATCGTCGAGGAGGACTGTCGGATCGATATTCTGAATGGTGTTCCCTGGCGATGGGACGGACTGCGAGACGATAGGCCCACTGGGGTGAGCATCTGTGAAAGGACCCCAGGGGTTGGCCGAGACAGCAACCCCGATAGCGAACCGATCAGAGTTCGAAGTCGAGGCCTGCGTGACGGGGGCGTAGAGGTAAAATCTCTTGTCCGGGCCCTGCACGATTTGAGAGGCGTAGGCAGTTCCGGCCGCAGCCCACTTGAAGACGGATTCCGGGCGGGCAATATTGGTTCGTAGCTGCCACTGGGCCCCAGAGGGGCGCGGCTCGGTGCTGCTGAGCATCTCCCACTCGTTCATGATGAAGGCATTTTGGTTTGCGGGGGCGGTGTCTCGGCCGGTGAGAATGTAGACTGTGTTGTTCACGACCAAAGGGGCTGGGTCTGCTGTGTAGTAGGTTCCATCGGCAATGATGGGGTTTCCGGTGGATGTGATTGTTGTCTGTGCCTGGACCGCAACGCATAGGCCTTGGAGGAGAGCGACGACGACGGAGGCTAGAGAAGGCATTTTGATGATAGCCTGAGCGAAGTATGCAGATGAGCTGTAACTGCCGTAAGCACTGACAAGTAAAGTGGGAGAGAGTCGAACCAACGTCGAATGCCAGCTTATATGGCTTGAGATCTTCTACGTTGAAGGACTTGTTTAGGGCTGTAACTTGGCTGATTGAACAAGACCGATCAGTTGATCAGTTGCAGGGATAGAAAGAAGTATCGTTGTTGCTCATGTGCGGAGACTTCACGGGATGTGACACTGGAGGTGCATATTTTTTCGTTCCTCGTATCATGACATGTATATACCGAAAGCCCCGTTCAAGCATGGTGCACATCGAATACCGACGGAAGGCATATCTCCGGATTCGCAAGCGTTTGGTGGCCTCGAGAAAGCCCGTGTGAAGGAGAGTGAGGGGACGGGAGGATGAAACAGGATATGGCTAGCAACTCAGAATCAAGGAAACAGGCCTAGAACAGGTAAAGGCAGCTAAGCTAGAGCTTTCGTGGAAGTTGAAGAATACGAGGTGCTGCGACTTTGCGGAAAAGGCTCTTCATGGCATACTCGCATTCTTGATGTAGACAGACGAACGTAAGGGACCCGGAACAGCCACCGAATGGTACTGCATGTACGGACGGGACTCCGGTGGGATCTATCAAGCTTAACTCAAGTGTCCACATCTGCTTCATCTGGAGAATCTTGAGGGGGTTGCCGCTACGAAGTGGGAAGGTGACATCAACCTCTTACCCCAGTCATATGCTTAAGACAACGTTGACAATTCGCCAGGTGAATCGCTAGCCCTGATTGGTGCGCAATTCGATGCACTCTCGATAGCCAAGACTTTGGAACAACCGGGCCACTCAAAGATGTCGATTATGGTCCCATGGAGGTAAGGTTAATCTTCTCGATCCTTTAGTGCCCGCGGGCACTTGCCCAGCCTCGGAGTGTGGAGTGAGCCTCGATGGCTTCGAGCGTTCATTGTCACGATGTCGCATCAGCCTTTGGTCATGATCTGGCAGCAACAATGGCAGCTCGCGCAGCCCAAATCTCTGTTCCGCTAATGACCGCCACAGGCACGGTAAATGCTCAAAAAGATCCTCACTCCCAGTCATGACTAAGCACGCTTACACCGCATGCCATGCAGACCATTCCAAAACGCCAGGCTCCCTATTAACTGTATGAACATATCATGAGAGACCCTTTCCGGTGCTGAGAGCCCACTTCTCCACCAATGCCCACAGTTCGGCGCCGCTCTCGCCAGATCCTCCATCACTCTGGTCATCGTCGGCCAGAAGGGCCTTGATCTCATCACGGTCCGGAATAGCGTAGCTTGGTGCCTTTGTCTCGCTCTCCTGAATTGCCAGCCTCACCCAGGGGTCGAGGTAAGGCCTCGCGGCGGCCGGGATGTCCTGCTTCATTGCCCAGGCCATGTCCTGCACCGCTTGAAGGAGGTACATTGACATTCGGACGACGCGCGCCGAGATACCGCCCATCATGCAGAGGCGAGTGAAGAGGTCGTTTGTGGCAGCGTGGCCTTCGTTGAGATAGGGCATGAGGTGTTGCATCGCCACAAACATGACGCGGGTGATGTACGAGTGAGTACAGTAGCGTTGTAGGTATGACTCTGCGAGGGTTGTGTCGGAGATGCAATGCTGGAGACAGAGGGACTTCACGGTTGTTGAGTGTGGGGTGAAGGGAGTGTCGAAGATGGTTGATGGGCTGAGTGACTGTAGGACAGCATAGGCTAGCTCGTTCTCATGCATCCTGGTTGATGTTAGCATGATTTCTCGTTTCATTATCTCGCCGATGTCGATCGGAATTCTTTAACTCGCCTTAAGAAGCAAGTTGCAGGAGTGAAGTTGTATTCGATTTGAAAGCGTTTGGGTAACGCCTGCCTGAACTCCTGCAATCTGCAGTACCAGTGCTTCTTGCGCCTCACATCTTCGATGCTTCCCTTGATGGTACTGCCAGACGTGAGGTACGACATGACATCATACTGTAGCCTGGCGAGATTGGATACAACCGTTGCAATTCCAGGGACGATTGGTATCAGGTTTGTAGATTCTAGATAGGGTCGACCGAGAACGTCGACGTTGCCCAGAGGCTCGAGTGCGTCGCATCCGCAGTTGTCAAATAACCTAGGTATTGACGGGGGCGGGATATCTGCGGTTGAGTTGTAGAAATACGATACGCGGCTATCGAGGCAAAGCGTTGGTTGAATGTTAGGGACTGTGGCAGTTGGGTGGTTTCGTTGTGGAAGGGGGGTGCGTACCTCTCCATCAAGAATATGGCCCACACAGCTTTCGAGATGACGAGCATTTCAATCGCATCGTTGGGATCGTCTTTGTTGAGCTGGGCGAAGCGTCGCTCCGGTTTGAAGCGTTTGTACCTTTCCCAGGCCATGAAGCGGTACATTTTGGCGCTGGCCTCGTCACCTGCAATACTAGCTGACCAGTCCACGAGGACAAGGGCAAGGATTGTAGGGATTGACGCCCGACCATGGCTCTTTTCCACCAGCTGCATAACTTCTTCCCGGAATTGCCTCGCCAGATCTTGACCTGTGTATGTATGAAATTCTTTGACGGTTGCGACGAATGGCTTTCAGAGAAATGTTAGTCACGATATGCTCTATTGAGATTGTAGGAAGTGCCGAGAAAAATGAACAGAAGAGGGAGGACTTACAGCACGAACTGCACACATTGCGTTGACCAAGATAGGGGAACACCACTTGGCGCGCTTGATGTTTCCGGACCTCATGTCCTCGAGGAACAAGTCCTGCTCAACGGCGGGAAAGCAACTGGCATTGTCCCAGCTGAAAAAGTCGGTAATCAACTCGGAGACTATACCATCGTCTGCAACTGTGGTCCAGGGTTTTGCCGGCACGCGGAGGAGGCTGTTTTCCATTGCCCTTTCGTTGAGCTTTGCTAGACGCGAATCGCTCACGCGGTCATTGACGGGGAGAGAGGGGAGCAGAATTTCTGCCTGGCGGATGGACTCAAGGACTCTGAGGGGGTCACCAGACAGGCGTATACGGCGAAAAATCTCCTTAGCCTCGTCCTCGGATTTGGTGCAGACCATGCGAAAAAGCTCCCTGTACTGGACATTTTCGCTTTCGAGGTCGTTTGCCTTGCGCTTGAGCGCGAGACTCACGGTCTCGCCCTGGTTGGCCTCATAATGGCACTCAACGCCCCTTTTGGAGCAGTGTTGGCATTTTGGGCGATGGCCGTCGCACTGTGGAATCTCTCAGTCTCGGATCATTGTTGCTAACCCCCTCTCTTTCTCTCTTGTGAAGGGAGAGAGGAAAGTTTGCGTCAGTGATTGTTTTACTCACCTTTGCCTTTCTCCGGCGGCAGTTATCGCAAGCAACTGCAATAACCTGTCGTTTGGAAGCGGTCCTGGGCTTCTTGGCATCGGCTGAGGATGAGTCGATGCTCTGACTTCTGGACTGAAGATCGCGACTCGTGTCATTCCCGAACAACTGTTCCTCGCTACTCCCAATTCCTCCGGTCGATCCGCGTCCCGAGGCGGATGGCTGGTTAGACGGCGTTGCTACCAGTGATGATGAAGTTGATGGGAACGATCCGGAGGGTTGGGCGCCCGGTGCGGGTAGAATAACGCGACGACGCTTTGCGGGGAGCGACATGAGATTCAAGCTTGACCGCTTTGCCTTGTCCTCCCTCCCTGTTTGTCTTCTGTGTTTTTCCGTTTTTTGTCTTGATCCTTTCTTTTCCTGGGTTGATTTAATGGTCTGTTCCGGATGAGACGGTTGGCCGTGGCACTTTTTGCTGTTCCAACGGCAGTTTGCTGAGGAATTTCACCTCAACCCCCAAAACGCATGGACCAGCTCTTTCCCCTTGTTGCGTTTTCCCTTCACTTTCTCTCTCCTTCCCCGGTGAGAGGGACTGCAATGCAAGTCTGCGCGTGTTGCCAGATTTGTCAGACTCGCTCTTTCCTTGGAGGGTACAATACCGGTAGACTCGGATAGAAGCAATACGAAATGAAATGTAAGAGAAAAGAAAGAGGGTAAGCAGGAACGACCGAGGGTAAATCGCAAACTCCATGCAGGTGCAGTGCGAGTGCGGCTTCCGCTCTTTCTCTCTCAATTATCCCACCCGGCTGCTTGCTTGCTCAGTTGGGATTTCGGGAAGAGGAAGGAACACACTGGTGACTGGACAGTGAAAGGTCTCGAATCTCGATCGGTGGGCCCAGGTCAGATACCCATCACGTGGGTCCATGTGAGGAGGTGCTCCCATTGGCTGTACGGGTGTTGCCAGCCAATGGGAGGGGTTCGGAGCACGCTCCTGATATTGGGTGGGTTCTGGGTACACCCCTCCACCGATGGCAGCATGGGAAAGTAAGAAAGGGAGAAGGTAAGGTCGATCTGAGATGTGGAAAGCGAAACTGATTTGGTAGGACCTGATACCTGCGACGGAGGCAGGAACAATGGCAGTTGGGAGGGGGAACACGATGGAAAGTGCCAAAAACACCATCACCAAAAAAGGGTCCTGACGAAAAAAAAAAAAACAGAACCACAAACAACAGCACAGTCTGACGGATACGGAGACCAGAGACAAAAAATCACAAAGGAGGGGGGAAGAAATGAGACGGAGCAATCAGACCAGCAAAAAGGGCCAACGCACTCCGACAGAATTCACCGTCAATCTGCATCAAATCGGGCATCAAATCCGTCAGCGGCTGTCCCGTGCGGGTTGAACCATGCCATTGACCACCCTCCAAGGCACACCAAGAGACACCAAGGGGCACCAAGGGCCCCAGAGTTTGCGGACGACGCTCCGTACCCTCCGAGCTAAGGTATGCTGCTAGTCTCAAAGTGGAATCACCAGTCAGCGATCTTGAGCACAATGTTGCATAATTCAACCGCCGCTTTGCATTACACCTCAATCTGTCCTTTTATACATCGGCACCTGCCGCCGGCGCTGGACCTGAGACCCCTCTCTTGCGTCAGACGGCTTGGACTAGCCCATATAACACGAGTCATTCAGCTGGACTCGGCGTTGCTGCGACTTGGAATTGCCGTATTGTCCCCTTGACGCGACATTCTTGACTGAGTATACCTAGTCTCTACTAAGTATCCGTCTTCTTACCGATAGACAAGACGCTGATACACACTGACAAGCTAGAGAAAGCATCCATCTCCCTCGAAGGCTCTCCACACCAAGGGCGAGATATACCGAGACATTCAGACACACCAAAGACGCCCGCTAAGATTACTCATCGACTTCACTCGACGACCGTATTCAACACATCGTAACCACTCTCCGCCAGCCATTCCTTCACCAGACTATCCGTGTACTGGTCAGGCGTGGCCACGTCAAAAAGAAAAGCCAGAGGATCGCCCTGGCCATCGCCATCTGTTGTCTGCCCTTGACCCATCATTCTGTCCGCGTCCGCAGTCCCACCTTGTTGATACGACTGGTGCTGGTTTTGTTGCTGTTGGTCATTTGTGTTCGGGATACCAACGGTAACTCCTGTAGCGGCGGCGGCTGCTGCTGCTGCGTTTGCCGTTGGTCCAGAAATGCTGCCCTCGACCCCGCTGAGTCCACCCCAATGCTGCAACAGTGAGACATCTTCACACTGGTACCACTCTCTCGCCAAGAGCCGCGCCGCTCGCAAGGCCCTGTCGCTCCACGCGCACCACGCTGTCCGCAAGTCTCGCAGAGCATCAACGCACGTCTGTAAGTGCCGTATCGCCTGCTGCCGGTTGGGGTTCGATGGCCGGGCATCAATTAGGTGGATTACCACGGCCGAGAAGCACAGGTGGACCGCAGCAATGGGGATACGCCGCTGTTCAAAGTATGAGATGTGAACCAATCCTCGGTAGGGGGACAAATCCGTAGACGAGAGGGGAGAAAGCGCTTACCAGCGTGTATTGCTGCTTATAGATGCGCAGCAACCTCGAAATCTCAGCCGCCGAGTGGCGGCACGTTGCCATGTGCTGGTTGTCGTATCCATCTCCATCGATGCTGCCGTCATCGGTTGGCGTATTTACGCTGACCGAACGTCTCTTTCGCTTATGAACGAGCGGTCTATGTAAGAGGATTAAGTGTGCATGATATTGAATGCTGCAATGCAATCATTGGTTAGTCATCGCCCATTGACCTGCTCACTTACTTTTTCAGAGAGAAGGGGTGCATCGCAATGCTATCACAGAACTTACTGGAAGAGGCAAACGTGAGGAAGCATCGGGACCTTTGGCGAGGCCGGCAAGCGAAGGTAGCTCGGCAGCTCTCTGTAGTGCGTCCGTAACTGCACGTCAGTTTTGCTAACGACGTCTTCAATTTCTCGTGTCGACAGTTTGCTGTTAGCGGCGTATCTAAAAGAGACAATGCGTTAGAAGAGTTCGCAAATCAGAATGAGCGTGAGGCTAGGGCCGACATACATTATGTCCATTGATTCGCAAGCAATGGTAAACGTCTCTGACACATGACAAGCTGTTGATGAGATGTGTGAATGGACCCCGAGAGACTTTTCGGCACCCAGTGTGTCTGACGTCGGTAGCCATGGAGTGTACTCTTCGTTGCTGTCTATGCTGGGTTTTGGGCAGGAAATGGTGGACTTTGGCGTGCTACTTGGCCGGCCCAGCCCAGTTGAAAAGAGCCTTGGGATATGTCAGCTAGCTGCTCTATCACAATCTCATGTGAGATGGAACATTCCAAGTGAGAATAGGAAGAAGCGAAAACAAAAGCAGACTGCTCACTTATCGACGACATAACATCCCCACCACGTCACTTTTCGCGCTTCAGCCTCTTCTTCGGTGAGCAGACCGGCAGTGGCCCATTTGGAACAATCGAGATGAAGCCCAAGGTTATGTGCCATTCTCGTTGCGTTTCCTTGTATTCATTAGCAGGTCAACTTCATAAATTTGAAAATGCAACAACACAACATACCAGAGTATAGCCACCCCAAAGCCTCCTTACCATCCGACATGATCCTCAGCGCAAGGAGACACGCAGCCTGCACCGTCGTAATCGTCGGCGCCTCACTCTCATACAAGAGCAGAATCTTGGCGTGCTCGCCAAACGCATCCCCAGCGGTGCTAGGATCATCCGGCACGGACCGCAGCTCAGGACGATCAGAATACCGCGCCGCAATAGCAAAGATGGAACACAGCAACAATGGTGAACAATACGTCCCGTCATCCTCGCCGCGGTAGCTCCGCAAAAAGGCGCTCTTGTGAATGACGTAGTTCCACGGGTTCTGCCAGCGCCAGTAGAGCTCGAGGAGGTGGGCTTGCAGTTCGTCCGGGACGGTGACCATCTTACCTAGCTGCGCGGCGGCGAGGAGGCCCTGACGCTGCATCTTGAGGGAGGGCTCGCGCGGGTCCGCGGCTGAGTCGCGCGGTTGTTCGCGGACGAGGTTGTAGGAGGACTGGGAGCCGAAGTAGTGCAGCTGGCCGTCCTCGATCACGTTGAGGCGGCCGACGAGGCCGGTGAGGTCCGAGAGGGGACCGCCTCCGTCATCGTCGTCGTCGCCGGCGCTGTCGTCTTGCGGGTCGTGGTCCTCGGTAGTCTCGGCGGCGAGGTCGCCGGAGGCCGGCTGGGAGCCTAGGGAGACGACTTGGGCTTCTAGATGTCGGATCCGGGCTTGCAGGGATTCTACGTATTTCTTGCTGGGTGGTCTGGGGACGGTGACACACGGCCGTGGCTGTCAGCGGCAGCAAGCACGAACCGGTCGTGATGAGATCCACATCTTTGTGGGACTCGCGGGGAGACCGGAGAAGGGGGGGGGGGGGGGGGGGGGGGGGGGGGGGGGGGGGGCGGGGGGGGGGGGGGGGGGGGGGGGGGGGGGGGGGGGGGGGGGGGGGGGGGGGGGGGGGGGGGGGGGGGGGGGGCGTGGGGGGGGGGGGGGGGGGGAGGGGGAGGGAGAGAAAAGGGGGGAGGCCCTTAGTTCATGACTTACCGGCGTTTATTGTCTGCGTGCTGAAACTCACACTCGGTGCCTCTCCTCGTACAAGAGCCACAGATGGGCTGCTGTCCATCGCACTGGCGGGGTTTCTTGTGTCACTACAAGGAAGAATGGCGAAAGGGAAGTGTTGGGAGGTAGGCTATGAACGGGGAAACGACTTACTCGCATGCGTCTCTGCCGGCACGCGAGGCAGGCGATGGAGACCCGCTGTCTCTTTTTGCCTTCGGGCTGCCGTTGGGGAAGAGAGGTCGACATGGCTCAGGTGAGTATCAAAAGCCCGTATAGTCGGTACACGCGGGCATGTTCTGGAGGGGGGGAGTACTGTGTATGAGAGCAAGGAAAGCAAATAAGCGCAAATATGGGCCCAGTCGGCTAGATTTTACTCGGTTGACAGAAGAGGCATTTTCCATCCAGCAAGTCAGTGTGGATGTGTGTTTCTAACAGGTCCCGACGATATGGTAGAGGAGTATGTGTATTCCGCACCCACACGTTAGGTATCCCGCACCCATACTAGGCTCGTTCGGGTAAGTAATAAGCAGTACGTAATTATACTACTATAGTAGCTACTTCTAGCCCAGAGTTATTATTATTCTAAAAATTTCTAAAGAATAGAAGCTACGTCCTACTTTAGTCTCTTATACTTTCCTTTATTATACTTTCTTTTACTATACTTTCTTTTATTATACCTTTTTTTATTATACTTTTTTTTATTATACCCTCTTTTTAATACTAACTATACGCGTTTTTTAAAATAACGATTTTAAAAGTTATAATTTATTTAAAAAAAATACGTTTTTAAAGCCTATATTTTAGTATTAAAAAAAGTACTTTTTTTATATTAAAAATAGTTAGAAAATAAGGTATTTAAGTAAAGGAAATATATATTTAAATAGAAATAAAAATAATAAGAAGGCGCGCTGAGAGCGTAGTACATAACTACTATTTAGTAATATAATTACGTACTACTTACTACTTACCTAAACGAGCCTAGTATAGGTGCGGGATACCCAACGTGTGGGTGCGGAACATACATACTCATGGTAGAGACCGCAGTTTCAATATAATTCAACTACCGATGGGATGGATCATGGAGGAGGGGAAGGGAGCCAACAACGCGCTTCAGTTATGAAAAGAAAAGAAAAAAGGGAGAGGGAGAACCCCGCACTTCCCCAATCAACGCACGCTTAGTTATCGAAACAGCTCTGCCCAATCTACCCGTCTGCTTCTACTAGACTAAACTCTAAAACACAAAGGGGAATGGAGAGGGAGGGGGGGAGGAGCATTAGCTGAGACTCTAAGCTGAGGTATTAGGAGGGGAATTATTTTGAGAGAGAGAATGAAGATAATTACTAACTAAGCGAAGTTATAACTAATTATATGCCGCTCAACTTCCTCTACTCTCTACTTGATAACAAAAGACACTTATCCGACAAGTTCTCTAACGGATATATCTCTTCCTGGGAATTCTTCATCATCCGTCACTACTAACTAGAAACAGCCTCTGATCTTATTATTTGTCACGAGTTATGGCACGTAGTAATGGGCATACGGAGTATAGTAAAAGTGGCTTAATATATTAAAATAGAAATAAATAAAAAGAAAAGGTCTATATATATAATATCTAAGATAAATACGTAATTTAATACGTAATAAGCACTTCGTAAAATATAATTACTATTTTTATTACGTAATATACCCCCTAATTACTATTACTAGGGAGCTATTATATTTAAAATAGAACCTCTAAATACTTTTATAAAAGCCCGATTTAATTAAATATAAATAAAAAAAAATAAGTATAAAAGATATACGTTTTTTAAACTACGTTTATTATATATATATCCCTTTATTTAAAATAAATAAAATCTTAACTTAGAATAGTACGTATTTTATTACTTTTAATATATAAATTACTAAGGGTAAGGCTACTTAGCCGCTTTATATATATTTAAATTCTTATAATATTACTTAGTTATTATTTCTTTTCCTCTTTTTAACTTTTTTATAATTATTATAAGTACCCCTATTTATTATATATATACACTTATACTATTAAATTATTTATTAATTTTATTTTAAATATAAATATTTAATATATTTAAAAATAATAATAAGTTTTATATAATTTTTATAATACTTTTTATATATATATTATATAATTTACTAAGAGTTTAGATAAGTAATAATATTAATAAACCCTTTTAAGTTATTACCCCCCCCTATAACTTCTTATTTACTTATTAAAGCTTAGTTACTAAGCTCTCCCTCCCTAGCTAAGAAGATATTAAGGTTATTAATAAAAATACTAAGAACTTTATTAAGTTTAAGGCTCTTATTAATAATTATAATAAGAGTAATAATAAAATAAATAGTAATAATAAGAGTTTTAAAAAGCTTTTATTTATCCCCCCCTTAGAGTTTAAAAATAAAAATAAGAATATTTTAAATATTAAGCTTTTTAAAAAGGGTATATTATATATTATTATTTTAAAAATTCGTTTTTAATAATATTCTAAAGTTTAAAAAACATAAGGCTAGCTCTTTTTAAAAAAGTAATAAAAAATAAAAAAGAATACTAAGAAACTAAAGTACTCCCTATAATAAGTATAGTTTTTTTTACTATTCTAAACTTATTTAATATATACTTAGTTTTTAAAAAGTTTAAAAGAGTAGTTCTTAAGGAACGGTTAGTATAGTATATACCCTATTTTTAAATAGCCCTTTAATATACTAATTTTAAAAATAGTAGTTATTATTTTATAAAAAGTAATAGTTAATATATATACTATTTTAATAGCCGTTTAGCTAAGAGGTATATTAATATACTAATTATTATATAGCTAATAGCCTAGGCTCTTACTAAGGCTATTATAAATAGCGCTCCCTTTATTATAAATATATTATCCTTTTTTATTATTAAAAAGCGTATTCTTAATTATAATTTTAATAAGAAATTAATAAGCTCTGTATTATTATTTATTATATAAAGAATAATAAAAAGATATATAAGAACTATATTAGGTTTTATATAGAGGACTTTTTCTCTATATACCCCCTACCCCCTTTTTTAAGTATACCTATATTATTAGTTATACTTATTATAATTATTTATAACTAGCTTCTTATTATACTACTTACTCCCGTACCCTAGGTTATTAACTTAATAATTATTTTATTTCTCGTACCCCCCGCTACTTTTACTATTCTTAGCTTTATAAATTTTAAAATATATAAGGCACGGTTCTTAGTACGTATACTTACCCTCTTTATTAATAATACTATAATTTTAGTAATTACGTACTTTATAAACTAAGAGTTTAAATAATAAATATAAGCCCGGGTCTTATTTTTATATATATATACTCTATAAAGTAAAGTTATTTTAGGAGTTTAGGCTTTTAAATTAAGAAAAGTTTTATTTTATTTATTTTAAGCCTCTAGGCTATATTCTAAGTTCTATTTATTATTTATTTTTAAGTATTAAGTTTTTTTAAGCATAGCTTAAATTAATTATTTTTAATTATTTTAGCTATTTATAATAACTTTTTATATATTATAGAAGTTAAGAAGTATATAGAAATATTCGAACTTAGTTTATAAAAGGTTTTTAATAAGTCTATTTATTAATATATTTTTTATTAATATATAAATAACCTCGAAGCTACCTTTAGTATACTCTTATCTTAGTTATATATTTTATATATTAATATAGTAAAGTTAAGTAGTTATTCTTTCCCCTTCCCCTACGACGAGTCGAATTATTTATTAATTATTATAATTAACTAATTATACTTTTTTTAGGTTAAGGGTAATATTTTTAAAAAGGTACTTTAGAATTATAGTCTTTTTTATAGTTTTTTTAAAATAAAAAAGCTTAGCTTTAGTAATTAACGTTATAACTATTACCTAGCGTACTAATTTTTATTAAATTAGGCTATTAAAAAAAATATTATATATCCCTAAGATAATTATTATATTACCTCGTTATTTACGAAGCTAGTATTTTTAGCTAAAAGTAATAATTACGTACTTAGTATATTACCGTAGTAGAGTATAAAATATTTTATTATATAAAAATATTAGATATAGTAATTAATTATTTTAATATAGGTTGTGCTTAGGTTAGTTAGGAACTATAATAATTATAAATAAGTAAAAGCGACGTTCGGTCTAATTATTATAGTTATATAAAGTATATTTCTAACCTTTTTTTAATAGCTCTTTATTTTTTTTTTTATTATTTACTTCTTATTTAATTTAAACTCGTCTTAAAGAAGAGGGGTAGCTAAATATAGTAAATTTATAAAGTCGAAGCGCTTAGTAACTCGCTTAATATATATATTATAAATAAAGTAAATTTTATAAGTAGTACGGTTTTATAAAATCCGTACTCTAAGGAAGTAATTAATTAGTCTATTTTTTTTAAAGTTAATATATTTTTTTATACCGTTAATAATCCCCTAAGCTATTTTTTAATCGTTTTAATAATATAAAATAATAAAGTTATTAATTGGAATACTAATATTACTTTCTTATTTATGGTTTAGTAAATATAAATCTCTTCGTAGCTATATATTATATTTATATTATAAAATATAAAAATAAAAGTTTAGAACTAGAAAATTAGCGAGTTTTAGAGGCTATATAGAGCGTATTAAAATTTATTTACTTTATTAATAACCTTATATCCCTCTAAGAATTTAATAATTACTAGTTTTTTACTCTTAAGAGGTATATTAAGGAATATATTAATAATATTATATTAGTTAGCCTTAAGGTCGAATTAGGTAGCTATTATTATTATAAGCCTAAAGGCCTTTATAATAAGCGTTAAAGCGTACGTATTTTATAAAAAGTTAAGTAGTTATATATCCCCCCTTATATATATATATACTTTTATTTTATAAACTTCGTTATTAATATCGTGTTTATAAATATATACCTATTTTAATAAAAGTAGGATCTTTTATTTAAGATTATAGTTAACTTCTTTTTATATATTAATATCCCTTAGCTTTTTTATTTCTATATCTATAGTATTCTTAAATAGCTTTTATAATTACTATAAGAGATATTTAATATTACTAAACTTCTTTAGTAAGCTTTAGAAATTAACTTTAGTAAATCGTAGTTTCTAAACTCCTCTAGAGCGCTCTAAATAGGTCTTATAAACTACTCTTTTTACTATTTAATAAAGTATTATATATCCTATACTACTTTTTTTTATAGTTTTTTACTAATTAGGTATAAAAGTAAAAAAAAAGTAGTCTTAGCGGTAGTTATAGTAATTACTGTTTTTTATATTTAAATATAAGAGTATTACGAAAATATTACTATTAAAGCGTTATAAAGGTCTACGGGCCCGGTTTAAATATTTAAAACTTAATAAAGCTTTATTTAGTACTTAATAAAGTAGTTCTTATAAACTCTATTCTTATATAATAATAAAGGTTTATTATAAAGGTTCTTTATTAACGTTAATTTTAACGTTAAGAATTACTTTTTTATAATTAATACCTCGTTTACTACGTACTTTAGTGTTTTATTAAGAGCCGTTAAGAATTAAAAACTTAAGAACTTTTATAATATATATAAGTACTTATAAAGAGGATTATAGATTATATAGAGCTATTTATAACCTAGTTATTATATCCCCTTTCTTACCCTTACCCCCGAGCTTATATAAGGGGGTTATTTTAAAAATTAATAATAATAATAAAATTATATTAACTTTTTTAGCCTTATTAATTATACCTTAGAGTACGTTTATTAATTACTTAGCGTCTTAAATAGTTAAAAGTTTAATAATAATACTATTTTTAACTATAGAGTTATTTTAAGTACTAGTATTTTTAAAATTTAAATCTACTTCCCTAAGTACTTAAACTAATTTATTATTAGTATTAAAGAGTTTTTATATTTCTTAAATTATTAAATTTGTTTATTCGCTTATAATAGCTTATTCCTCGTATATAGAATTATAAAAAACTTTTTTATTAAACTTAATATTTTTTATAATAAATACTTACTTAAGCGCGGGTATTTAAACTTTATATAGGTTATATATTTTTAATATATATTTAACTAAGTATTTTATATACCCGCGGGGAAGTATTTTAAACTCTTTCTAATATATATCCCTTTTATAATTTTTATAAAGAGGGTATACTTAGTAGCTATATATATAGAGATTACTAAGGTATAAAATTACTAGTTTAAAATCTTATACTTAGTAACCCGTTTATTATTAGTATTAATACTACTTTTATTAGTTAATTTTTATTATAATAAGTAAATCTTTTTTATTAACCTCTTATAAAGTAATATTATAAATAAAGATTATTATTAATATTATTTTATCCTATAGATTTATAAAGAGGTTCGTAAAAAAGTATATTTTATAAGCTTTAGTAATTACGAGTTAACCTACTCTTTTTATATTACTTATAGGTTTTTTTATATATAGAAGTAGAAGTTCTATTTTAATTCTTAGCTTATTATATTACGTTTTATATATACGTTTAACGTTTATAATTAAAAGGGTAGTTTTATTATTATTTTTAAAGAAGTATATTAGAGTCCTTTTTTAATAATAAATCGCTACCTCGAGGCTCTATAATATAAAAAATACTTTTTTTTCTATTTTAATTCTTAAAAAGAACCCCCTAAACTACTTATTATATTTATTAAAAACTATAAATATATATTATTGTTTATTAAAAAATAGTTTAAAATAAAAAAGATCTTAATATATATAGTACTATAGCCGTAAGGCTCTTTTTAAAAGTAATCTTTTTAAAACTACTATCTTAGTATTAAATAATATATATACTTTATATTTAACTTATAATAGAGGTTTAATATGTATACTTCGAGTCTTATATAGTAATTAATAAAGAGTATTAAGTCTAAGATAACCTATTTTAAAGTATTAAAAAAGCACGTTATTAGACTTTTTATAAGTATGTTAACATAAGTAACGGAATTTTTTATAGCTAATTAGTAATATAATATTAGCTAGGCTTTATAAAATACGCTCGAGGTTTATAAAAAAAAGATAGGATTAGAGGAGCTTATATTTAAAAAAAATTAAATTATTTTTTTAAATAAGCTACTTTTTAATAATACTTTTATAAAGCGTTCTTTATTATAAGAAATAATTTAGATTATAGTATTAGAATATACTTTTATTTAATAAAGTTTTTAAAACTATATTAATATAAAATCCCTTAATATAAGCGACGTTTTAGAGCTTTAAATCGTAAGTTCTTTTCCCCTTAAGTTTATTTAAAACGCCCTTTATAATATAAGTATTACGTATAATAATAAGTAGTATAGTAGTTCCTAATTTAACGTAGTTATTATTACTTAATAATATATAACTCTTAGGTTTAAATAGGCTCTTATTATTAATTAAATATATTATTCTATAATTATTTATTATTATACTCTAAGAAAGGGGATAAGTACTACTTATAAAAGTATTAAAAATTACGTTTATTTCTAAGTCCTAACTTTTTATAAATATAGTAATTACGTAGCCCTTATTTTAATTTATTAATAAGCTCGCTATAAGTTAGTGAGAAAATCTTTTTAAAAACCCCGGTTTTTTAGAGGTTCTATTATTTTTTAACTAATTAGCTTTTTTAAGCTTATTATAAAATAATTTCTATTTATTTAATTTAATAATAGTAAGGACTTCTTCTATATAGCTCTTTAATATTCATATTAATAACTTATTAATATTTTAGCTTATAAGTACTTATTCTAATTTTTAATATATTAAAGGGCGCTATGGGTATATGTAATTATAAAAGTACGTAATATTACTTTTATTATTTATATTATTAACTAAGTTAAAGCGTTTAATAAAAATAGAATAAGCCCCTCCTTAATTTAAAGGCCGTTTAGTATATACGTCCTAAGTTATTAAGCTAAATATATACGTAATTTCCTTAAGGGTCCTAGTATACGTTCTAAAGGCTATTAATTTATTAAAAATCTTATATATATATTAGTCTTATATAAAGTTAAGTATAGACTTAATTATAACTAAGAAGTTAAGTATAGTAATCTTTTTATTAATTTCTAAAATATTATATATTTTAGCTTAGAAATAAGTAAATTACTACTCTTTATACTAGCGTTAAGAGTTAATTTTAATTCTTATTTTATTAAGAGTTTATTAATATTCTTCTCGAACTGCATTCCTAATTACTATTTTAAAGGGTATAAATTCCTATTTTAAATATTTAATAATTTATTATATACTAAACTTAGTACTATCCTTAGTAGCTTTTTAAAATACGTATTTATAAAAAGTAGCGTTAACTAATTTTACTAATTACTAAGTAAGGAGTTTAATATATATATTAATAATATTACGTTCTTAAGTTTTAAATTATTTATATTTAGCTTCGATCTCTTATTATTTTTAAATACTCTTAAGTATATAGATCCTTTTTATAAGTATAATATAGGGATAAATTTATTTATATAAAGTAAGTAATATAGCTAGTTTTATAAAAAGAAACTTAGCTTAGTTTTCTAAATTACTTATACTTAAAGAAATTAAAGGGGTTATACTAAGAGTTATATTTAGAAACTATTAATAAAAGATTTCTTAGTTTTTTTAGTTATTCTTAAACGCTTTATAACGTATTTAATAAGCTCGTAGTTTTTTTTTATTACGAGTTATAATTAATTATCTAAATTTAGAGAGTAAAATAAGTATTATAAAAGGGTTAAGGAGTATATTAAAATTTAGAGTATTTAAATCGACGTACTTCTAGACCTTAACGCCCTTATTTATAATATAGAGTACGTTAAACTATTTAATTTAACTATTATAATTAGTTAATTTAACTTAAATTAAAGTTAATATAAATATATTTATTATTTTAAAAAAATTATAAAAATCGTATTAATAAGTATATTATTATAATATAAGGTTTTAATTAAGAACTAGGCTTATAATTATTATAAGTTATAATATATAGTAATAAGTATATAGAGTATAATAAAAGTGGCTTAATATATTAAAATAGAAATAGATAAAAAGAAAAGGTCTATATATACGATATCTGAGATAGATATGTGATTTAGCACGTGACGGGCACTTTGTGAGATGCGGTTACTATCCTTGTTACGTGACATCATTGCTTTATCCTCATATCCTCCTCTCAAGGGTCGGCCGCGTAGTGAACGGGACGCGCAGGGTACTTGTTCACCCGCAGACTCAGCTGGTCAGGACGGCAGTAGTGTCCGACAATGTCTAGGTTCTGCTTCGCCTTGGCTTTCTCCGCGAGGTCGACATCAGCATACAAGATGCACTCCTCCCCAGGCGGCGGGCGCTTCACCAGCTCCTCGCCAAAGGGGGAGTAAATCATGCTGAAGCCGCCGCCCGCGCCGACCGAGTTTGTCGCGTACCCAAACTCGTCGATGCGGCACCGCTTCTTAGACTCCTCGCTGACGACCTGCGTGCAGACCATGACGAAGTACGCGCCCTCGAGCGCCACCACCTGCGAGAAGCGCATGCTCATCTCGTCCGTGATGTGGTGCGGCCAGTCGGCCTGTCTGACGCCGTCCTTGTCGGTCGGGTGAGGCCAGAGGACGGGCCAGCTGGAGACGTGCAGGTCGACGTCCTGCTCGTACTCGTAGTAGCGCAGGAGCGTCTGCGTGTGCTCCCAGCAGTTGAGCCCACCGATCTTGACCGAGGGGTGGAGCGTGCTAGGCGCGACGGTCTGCAGGGACTCGCCTTGGCCGTCGCCCCAGTAGGCGCGCTCGACGTGGGTCGGCTTGATCTTGCGGCGGTGGTGCACGATGACGCCGTTCTCATCGATGAAGGACTGTTTTGAGGTGTGAGAAAGCGTTCTCATTGAGAGAAAAAGAGAGGTGAGACGGGAGAGGCAAGTGCCTTACCTGGGCAATGTACAAGGTGTTCTTGAATCTCTCGCTGTATCCGAGAACGACAAACACACCGGCCTCCTTGACGGCGGCGCAGATGCGCTTCATCTCGTCAGAGTCCTTGACGAGCGAGTTGCGGAAGTACTCGTCCATGAAGGCGGCATTATCGGTGGGGGACTTGGCCCAGATGCTCCTTTCGACGGTAAGAAATTAGCCAAACCATTGACGCGGAGAGCGAAACGAAAGGATCCGTCGCGGACGAGAAAAATGGGGAGGATGTGTGTGTCTCAATTCTCACTCACCATGGGTATCCGGGAATGAAGACCTCAGGGAAGCCGACGACATTGGCGCCCTTGCTGGCAGCCTCCTCGATGAGAGCGATGGACTTGGTAACACCGCCCTCGAGGTCGTTCCAGGCGGGCTCGGCTTGGATGGCCGCGATCTTGAGCTTGGGAGCCATTTTTGTGAGATATCCGGAGTGGATTTTAAGGTAAGAGTGATTGGGTATTGAGGGTTTATGAGGTGAAATGAGAGAGACTGTTGAATTGCTGGATGATATTCATCTGAACTCGACTTCATTCACGGGCAGATTCTCTCTCTTTTGTAGCTCAAAAGCGAGGCTATTCTTTTCCGCCTGCTCCAACAAACATATCTAGATGAGGGGTTCTCCTGTGCCGCATCGCGAGCGGCTCAGCACTATCCTATCCAACACATCTAGAGATCGTCTGTTTACTGCTAAAAAGGACATCACAAACTATCCCAGCCTAAGGGCCCTTCTATCTCCTACAAGTTACATATTCCCCAGATTTTCCCAACGGTTAAGCAATACCCTATCCGCATCGTTGGTCCCTCCGTCTGATGTCGTGTCACTTCCCGAGCTGAGCCACTAGCGCGTTATCAATGAAATCCGGGGTAATTCGGTGAGGGAGAGGGGTTGAAGCCTGCAGACAAGAGTAATGCACGCGATCCGCGTGGTGGGGTTAGCCTCACCGGTTGAGCACTATCCTATCTAGTGCATCCATGATTAGCTTGGTATTATCGATTATGCCGTTGGTTAGAATTGGGAGTAATGCGCCCGAACTATCTTTGTAAACGCGTAGGTTTCACTTCTCCTCGCCGGATCCCTGGATTCTATGACCTCACTGCCCGTCTGTTCCGTCTCAATTACGTGCACATTATCTGATATCCTCACTAGTGGTGTTCACACCACAACTTCGTTTGAATCGTTTCTAGAATAGCTTGACAAGTGTTTTGGCAACTAATCCGACAAGATGAGATTGCGGAATATTCAAGCCCGCAATGATTATAGGATGAACGTCATCTATATCCTCCAGACGGAACCCTGGGTCTTCAAAAGAGAACCGCCATATTGTTGACTTGTCTCCCCACACTACTATCTCAACCCTTCACCGAAACACACAGTCGCCGCCATGGAACTCGAATCCGCAATCCCAGAATGGCTCCGCAAAGAGCGCACCGTACCTGCAAGGACACCACCCGGCTTCACGCCCCCCTTTGAGCTCTACAGTTCGCGCTTTCCCAAGACCATTAAAGACATAGTCATGGCCATTGTTGGATTACGAGGCAGAAAAGGGCCCTATTAGGTAGTTAGGTAAGGGTGGTAGGTAGGCAGCCTGGGCCCGTGCAGACGGACCCTTCCACCTACCTACACCCACAGAGGGATCGCGGGCTCTACTTACGAACTTCCCCTCCTATATACACACACACACGCGCAATAGACCTATACTGACCTATTAACCTCGTTACAACCAAAAGGTCTAACTTATTTATATATATACTAATACTAATTAGTAATTAAATTATATATATATTTTTACTATAGGTTAATAAGGATATAATTATAAAAAGGATAGCCTTAACCTACTTTACTAACTATTTTAACTTATTAACTTAGTTCTATTTATTTAATTAATAATAAATAGCCTAGTTTATATTACCTTAATTCTTTTTTATTATTATTAATTAATAACTAATTAACTAATTAAGGGTTATTAAGAGCGCACTTTATTATATATAATCTCTTCTACCGAGGCTACTATTATAAAAAGATTAATTACTTTATTATTATTATTAACCTCGTTTTTATTATTAATATTATTTTTATTAACTTTATTATAATTATTAACTTCTCTTTAATTAAGCTACTTATAAAAGAATCTATTTTAAATATATTACGGCCTAGCGCTATTTTAAACTAATAATAAATAAGAGGAGATTAACTACTAAGAGATTAATTTAATAATTACTAGTATATTAGCGCTTAGTAATAATAAGACCTTTAGAATTATAAATATATTAATAATAAAGTATTTTTTTATAAATAGCGAAGTATTTTAAAATACTAAGGAAAGGAAAAAGATTTTAATAATAGTAGTAATAGGGATTTATTTTATATTATTAGTAAATTTACCTCTTTCTAACCTAACAGAAGCTCCGAGATTAGACTAGTAAAACGAGGTATAAAAAGTACTAAAAAAGATTACTAATTAGTAGCTAATAGAATCCTTTATTAGTTATTAGAAGTACGGTTATAAAAAGGGCCTTTTTTTTTTTTTTATAACCTTCTACTAACTTTAGTAACCTTCCGTTTATATACCTCGTTAAAGGAGTAGAATTTTCTAACTAGTAATAGTAGCTCGCTTATTATTATTAAAAACGATCGCTATAACCGGCCTATTACTTATTCTAACCTAACTAACGTTATATTATAATTAAAATACTATAATTATTTTTTATTATATAACTTACTTTATAAATATATTATAATAACTACTAGCCCTAGTAATAAGTAAAAAGGGGCTAATAATTAGCTAATATTACCTTAGACCTATCTATACTCTTAAATTACGGAACTATACCTAATTCTAACTCGCTAATAGGACTACGTTAACCTAACTTAATAGGGCTTATTTAATATTATATTTACCTTTATAAGTAATAAAAAACTTAATACTTTCGTCCTTTTTATAATAAGATTTTATTATTAAGACGGTTTAATAAGCGAAGAGCTATAGAAAGACTTTAAGACTAACTTTAATAATTAAAAAATAGAGGACTTCTTAAGAGTAAATAGTACGATTTTTAAAAAGCTAAGAGACTTTTTTATAAATAATAATATTAACTTAATAATTAGGGACCGTAATCGAATAGTAAATAAAATTACTAATACTTTTAATACTTAGTACTTCTTTACTTAGACTTTTAAAAAGATCGTAACTTACTATAGCCGTATTAAATACTTTAATATATTATATTACGATCCTTACTTTTTTTATTTACTACTCTTATAATTAATAAATACTAACGATTTTATTTAATAAGTTAGAGAGATAGTAAGGGAGTTTATATAACTTTAGCTAGCTTAATTAAAATAAATAAAACTACGACTTTAGTTTTATTACTAACTAACTAACTTACCGCCTCTTTAAAAAAAAGAGGAGGAAGAACTAAAGAATAAAGTTATTATTATTTAATAACAAAATCTATCCTATTAAATACTATATTTTAATAAAAAAACTAAAAACGATATTATACTTAATACTTATTAATTAATTAACTTTATTAAGCTTTATAATAATAAAAATAAGTATAATAATAAGAAGTATAATATTTTTAATAAGAAGCTTTAGATTTTTAAAGTACTATACTAATAAGTAGGAATTAGTAAATAATATTATTCTAATACTTTCCTAAATATACTTAAAAAAAGGGCATTAACTTTTTATTTTAACTAACTTAATAATACTTCTAACCCGCTTAGTTTTAATATAATATATTAAAAGACCTAGGAGTACTTCGAACTGCTTATAAGTTATTAAAACTACCTTACTAAGCTTTATAATCTTTATTAATACTTTATAATCTATAAGAGCCTAAGTAAATCGAATTAATAAATCCTATAAATACTTATTAACCGTATTATAATTCTTTACGAAATACTAACTACGTAGGGATCTATTTTTAATATAAATAACTAACTCCTCTATTACGTAAGTAGTATATTAAAATATAAACTTATTATACTTAACTTAGTACTTACGTTTATTAATATTTATTACTAACTTAATACTTCGATTAATACTATAGAAAGAGAGCGTAACCGTAATAAGTAATAGTAATATTTTTAAAATAGTATTTATAATAAAGAGGTCCCCGCTACTTACTAAACTAACCGTACTTATAATAGCTCTAATAAAAAGACCTAATTTAATAAGCGGAATTAATATAGCCGTAATATTATTAATAAAAAATACTTTATTTATTATAAAACCGGCTATTAATTAACTAAGTACTTAGAGAAAGAGCGACGTTAGGTATATTAAAAATATAAAAATAATAAAAAAAGGAATAAGAGATTTATACTAAGCTTATACTTATAGTTCTTCGCTTTTTATAAAAGAACTACCCCTACTAACGACGACGATAATAATAATACTATAATTTAATATTTTAATAGCCTCGATTTTAATTATAAAGATAATTATAAGGACGAAGTTTAGATCTTAATAATATACTTTATAACTACTACTAATAGTAGAGCTTTTATAAATATCCTTATTACTTAAGTAATAGAGCATAGCCTTATTAATATTACTTTTATTAACGAGTTAACTAAGCTTATAGAACTAGTAACCTCTTTCTTACTAAATAGGAGGTACTTATTAGGGGATTTTTAAAATATTATATTTAATATTAATACTATAGAATTCTTAACCACAAGCTACCCTTAACTCCTTATATTATAATAGTAATAACTTAAAGTTATTTTTAATACCTCTAGAGCTAGCGAAATAAGTATTTAATTTAATAATAATAAACTTATAAAGTTATTAAAATTTACGGTTATTAGTACCCTATTTAGTAATATTACTTTTTATATCTTACTAACTAATACTCCTTTCTTATATTACTTAAAGGATATAAATAAGCTAGTAGTATATTTTAATAATATTAATAACTTACTAATTAAGGGAGACGTTATAGTACTTATTATTTATAAATAGGAATACCCTTAGCTTTTATTCCTTAATAACGAAAAAGCTATTATTAATTATTTAATAAAAAGTAAATTACGCCGCTTATATTAGCACTTTAGCTACCCTTTAGTTCCTTATTTTTTAAAACTACTCTAATAGTTTAGTAATAACGTAAAGATTATAACCCTTGAGAAGCTTACGAAGGTCTATTAATAATACTAACTTAATAGTACTACCCCTAGCTAATTTAAATTTACCTTATAAGATAATTACGATTTTAATTATAAAATCGTAATTAATATAATATACTTAATAAACTATAAGGGCACTAACTAACTAGTATTTTATATTATTAATACTACTATTTCTTTTTAAGTAGCAAGGTTCTTCGTAAATATAACTATAAAGTATATATAAAAAGCTCTTTAGCTATATTAGATCGACGTTTACCTCGGTCTACCGGACTAGATTATTATAAATATTAATAAAAACTTTAGTACTATAGAGTTTAAGTTTTTTACTAAATCTATATTTATTAAAGTTAAAGAAGTACTTATCGAAGCTTATAATAATATTAATAAAGCTAAGAAATACTACGTAGTACTTAAAAAAGTATATAATATTATTTAAAATAAATACTTATTAATAAGCGCAGAGGCTATACTTTAGGCCGTAATTAAGGTAGTTAATAATATAGTTAGCCTAAATAGCCTCGTTTTTATATTCCTCGTTTTTAGAGCTTTTTTACGTATTTTTAACGAGTTTTTACCGTTACTAAATATTACTTAATAAGTAGAGGTAATTAAAAAAGTAATAAGGGAAGTCTATAGATTTTATATTAATAAATAAATAAGCGAGGTACTAACTACTCAGAATAAACTAAATATCTCTTATACTATTAATTTATTATTATAATTAAATATTAAAGTTTAATAAGAAAGTAAGGGATAGAAGGGCCTATTTAAGCTCGTTTTAATAAATAGTACTACTTACGTAGTAAACTTACTTTATAGCTTAATAAGCTTCTAAGCTATTATAATTAAACCTTAGTACTTAGAAGAGGTTAACCCCGAGCTATTAGTTATAATAGTAGAGTATATCGACTATTTATTAGTCCCCATAGTTAATTAGCTAATTAATAATAGCGCTACTATTAATAAAATCCTTAATAAAATCGTTATAATAATTAATAATAACCTTTTATTATAAAAAAAGAGGATTAAAAAAACGTTAATATAGCGCGGCTATAGTAATACTTTTATAATTACTATTTATTTTATATTTAAAAAAGAAGTAAACTTTAAACTAGTTATTAAACTCTATAATAAAGGTATTATTATTATATTAAGAGTACTTTTTATAAAATCTACTAATAAGGAGCTTTTAGGACTAGTTAAGAGAGGTATAATTAAATTCGTTTAACTCGGCCCTAAATATAAGGATATAAGGATATTTAAATCTCGATTTATTAATAAAATAAAGAACCTAGGACTTAACCTTATTAAAAAGTCTTACTTAATTATATAAGGGTATAATAACGAGGGGAAGAAGGAGATTCTTACGTAGTTATTAATAATTTAAAAAACTAATTAATATTTAATCCTCGCCCTAGCCCCGACTTTAATCTAAAAAGGCTATATTATTTAGCTATGAGATATTACTTAAGTATATATATAATCGAGCTAACTTTTTTATTATAAAGTTTTTACCTAATTACTAGCTCGGATCTATTACTTATACCCTAAGAGTACTATTCTATACGTTATATAGTTATTATATAGTTTTATAAAATTTAGTACTTATTAATAAGTAATATATAATAAGTATTATTTAAAAATACTCTAAATAATAATATCTATATTTAACCTATACTTACTAATCTTAATAAGAAAAAGCGGATTATTTAGTATTATTAAAATATAAATTAATAATATAATTAGATTATTAAATAAGACCTTTAATTAAAAAAAAGAGACCGAGCTTAAGTATACTAAGCTATTAACTAAACTAAAATAGTAATTATTAACTAACGAGCTACTTATCTTTAATAATAGAATTATTTTATTAAAAAGTAGTAATATAGTACTTAAATAAAAGAACTAAGAAAAGAAGCTTAAGTAAGTTAACCCCTTAATATTAAATACTAAATAATAATTCGTTAAGTAGCGAGCCTAAGGTACTTATATCGTATTAATTTACTAACTAGAGGTAGTTTTTAATACGTCGTTTATTACTTAATATTAAATAAATTTATTATTTATTAACTACGCTACGCTAAACCGTTATATTAAATAGTAAATAAATTACTTAGACCGAGGGCTTATATTCGTATTATTAGATCTAACTATAGCTAAACTCTTTATTTTTATAAATAAGTTATTTATAAATAACGCTAATTATACCTTATAGCTAAGTTATATTATTATCTTTATAAATAAAAAATAGACTAACGAGAGCTTTATAATTAATAATAATATTATTTATTATAGCTTTATAAAGAATAAAAAGATTATTTAAAGCGTATTAATATTAAAAGTTTATAGTATAGTTATAGGTATTAACGTTACTTATACTATTTTAATTACCCTAAACCTTATTACTAAATAACTCGACGTTCTAAAGATCCTTATTATAGTTTATATAAATTTATACTTACTATATAAATACTTTATTAAGCTAAGTACTACGAAAGAAAAGCGCTTTATAATAAATATTATAATACTCTAGTAATTATATAAACGTCGCAAGCTCTATAAGATTTATTAAATTAGTAGCGACGATAACCTAGCTAATAGGTTTATAAAAAGTATACTAAATAAGTCCTTTAAGTAATTCGTTAATAAAGGAATTATTATAGTTAAAATAGAAGGGTAAGTAATACGTAATTAAAATAATAATATATTATAAACGGTAAGTTATTTAGTAAACGTATATACCTCTCGGGCTCTAGCTTAGAAAGAAATGTATATATTTAGGGCGTAATTAGATTAATAAAAAGCTCTTTTTAATTATACTAAATTTAACGATTTCTAAGGAGTTTAGATATATAAATTATATATATTAAAAAATTAAGAAGTAATTAGAAAAAGGGGATAATAAAATTTTTATATAAATAATTATAATAAAAGCTATATTAAAATTTTAGTATACGGCTTTAAATACTTCTAAATAAAGAATTAATAGCGGATTTTATTACTAGTTCTTATTAGTAGGGGACCTAGCCCCTATTCTACCCTTTTTTATTATAAAAATAAAAGATTACTAATATTAGATTACGAGGTAAAAAAGGGCCCTATTAGGTAGTTAGGTAAGGGTGGTAGGTAGGTAGCCTGGGCCCGTGCAGACGGACCCTTCTACTTACCTATACCTATAGAGGGATCGCGGGCTCTGCCTACGAACTTCCCCTCCTATATACACACACACACGCGCAATAGACCTATACTGACCTATTGACCTCGTCGCGACCGAAAGGTCTGACCTGCCTACGTGTATACCAACAGCCATCATCGGCGCCCAGTACGCATCCGCAGACCTCAACGACGGTGGGGCCCTGAAAACGATAGCTTCCTTCACGACCTCCGATCGAGTCGCCCCGGCGTCACGCCCGGCCTTTCACGAAGCCGCGGCTGTGGTAGATAATCGGGGGTTCTACAACGTTGCAGTGTTTGCGTACTGGCCGAGCAAGACCGCGTACGAGGAGTGGTCTACCGAGACCGGTTTCCGGACGTGGTGGAGTGAGGCGAAGCCCGGGGACCAGCCGCGGCATGGATGGTTCTTGGAGGTGTTTCTCCCGACGGCTGACCGGTTCGAGACTGTGTTCTCGACGGCCGTGCCGGAGGGTGCGGCACACATGAGAGACAGCGTCAGCGGACCCATCAAGGAACATGTCTACTGGGGGAGCATGAGAGATCGCCTGCCCGTATCCCAGACAGACGAACTTCTCGGAGATCCGGAAGAAGCAAGCAAGCAGAAGGCCAACGGATCAACGTCACAAAACGGTAAAACCCATCTGCCGGAGAGGGTCCGCGTACAAGGCAAGAAGAACCTCACCGTCATCCGCTCCGGACAGGACTGGTCCGCAGCGCTCCCCGAAGAGCGGCAAATCTACCTCGATGCGATGCAGCCGCCGCTGATCAGGGGCATGGAATACCTCCGCGACCACGGCGACGAGGTTGGCTGCTTCAGCTGCCGCTTCATGGAGATCGTCGACCCCGTGACGGCCAAGGGCGGGCATGATCGGACTTTCGGGCTGGCGTACTTTGACAACCTCGCCTCGCTGGAGCGCTGGAGTAAAGAGCACAGAACGCACCTGGCCATCTTTGGCGAATTCGCAAAGTATGCCAAGAGGTTGGGGGATCAGATGTCCTTGGCATTATTCCATGAGGTTCTGGTTCTGGAGCCTGAGCAGCAGGTATTCGAGTACATTGGGTGTCATGATGGGACGGGGATGCTAGGTTCTTTGCAATGATTGGTTTTAATTAAATGAGTACTTCATTGGACACGTTCTGTACTCAACGTGGGGGAGTGATGAACGTTTTTTCCTTGGCTAGCACTCGCCTTCTGTCCCTGATTTCCTTGGTCATGAAGGTGATACGCAGTCGGTCAATGTGTCCAATCGCAAAGCTACCTTACATCGTTACCCAAACGCTCCCGCCCGTTTCCAAACTCTTGATATATCAACTGGCTCATAGTGAACCAAAGAACACATTCCTCAACTAGGTATCCTTCACTGGGTCGGCGATAAAGCCATTATCAACCCACGCAGTACCATCAATACCATAAACTGTCACCCTACATTCGCCCGAAGTCATGCCATTCATCCTATTCGTATTCGTACAGAAGTAGATAAGCTTAGTCAAGGCCTCGCCCAATCGTGGAAATGTTCCTTGTCTGATATTTGCCCTCTGCGCGGGGCCTATTCGGTGGCCGATGCAGCACTTGCCTTTCTCGTGGTCAAGGCAGTACCGACGCGGCTTCTTCTTTGTCGTGTAGCGCGCCAGAGCAGGCTGAACTTCCCATAGGAGGATCTTGCATACTTCGACCGGTGCGAGATTCGACTCGTCGCACCTGTAAGGTCTTTTGACATCGTCGAAGTCTGCTTGTTCTGGCGAAATGCCTGGCTCGAGCTCTTGTCGGCGTCCTATGTGGGAAACCGCGGTGTCTTCCTCGAGGCTTGCGTCATCTTCGGTGGTTGGCGTGATGTAAATGAATTGGGCTTCAGCGTCGTCGGATTCCTGGTCCCAAATGGTGAATTTGCCCTGCTCTTTGGACCATTCTTCTGTGAGAGCCCAGCGTGAGTCCATTTTCTTTCCTCGACGAGAGTCTCTCTTGGCAGCTGTGACGTGAATATTTATGTGGTGTGGCTGATCTACCTCTTGTAAGCTTCTCTTCCTACGGCCACATCTACATTTCTTGCACCGCATACTGGAGAATGAGTCCAATATTGTATGAAGATTTGTATGTACTCACCCTGTATTGATAATCCGTGATGGGTAATGTTGATGTAAACGGAACAGATGAATGTGAAATTCGATGGAGAAGGAAAGTGTGGGAAACCCAGTGGTCAGCACCTTGATAGCGAAGTCAGTGCCGTCTTGTCCCAACGATTCAGGCCGAAGCTTCGATCAAACATTAGCCCACCTTATGTGGCCTACAAGGTTGCGGTTCAACACGACGCCACGTCCCATGTTGACGTATGTCCACTTAGGCAAGTTGCTCAGGCCTACCAAGATGCTTCGGAATTTCTCCTTATTCATATCAGCTACTTAACCGGCTTATTCGTGCGCCTGGAATCCATGGAAAGCCAGACTTTCCTTGGTGTATATCCTATCTCTGTATTTGGTATCACATGGCTTTCACCTTCCACAGAAGCACTTCTTCGCAATGTCCCTTTCTTGCCAATGATGTGGATGAATCTCGTTTACAAAAAATAATGGCAATTTCGTCGGTCCTCATAGATGATAGTACTACTTAATACCTTCACATCCATGTAGCCTAGGCACAGCCTGCATGTAAGTCTACATCACGATCGTATTCGGGATTCCAAATCCTGACTATCCTAGCTACAGATTCAATCGGGGACTCTGAGTAATTTTGCGCTGCTTGTCATGAGGTAGTTTGAGAAAAAGGTAATTATATGGACTGGGCTCTATCACAATATTTGTATTTACCGTTGACGAGTTATTTGATCTCGTTTGTATCTATCAGCCGCGAAATACTCTTTTGCACAAGAAAGTCGGTTTTAGATGCTAGAAGTAGTTCATTCTACTTCGACAGCTCTTCTTATTGTCTCTATTCATCCTTGCTCTCAAAGTAAGACTCTCTGTCGGCAGAATTGAGTGAAGCTACACCCGCTTAAGATGGCTTGTACCCATTTCACTCCTAGAGCAGACATGACCACCGGCGATTCACTGTCGTCCACCTGTAAAGAAATAAGGTATCAACAGAAAGTCATTCAAGAATTTTCCTCAGCAATCGGGGGCAGAAAGTTGAAAGCGATTTTGAGCCTCCCTCCGGCTGGCCCCTCCTGAGAACTAGCGCCAGTCTCAGATTGCCCATGTCTTGCATGGCCGCCTACACTCTTGCAGTAGTTCTTGGCACTCATGGTTTCCACGAATTAATTCACGATCAGATATTAACCAGACTCCATTCGCGTCCAGATGAGATCTCACATAAGCGGTCTAAGTCTTGTCCGAGTCTAGACTTTGCGTCGCCGGAGGAAGCCGCATCGGCAATCTGACCACGTGCTTGGACTAAACGCCTTTTGCTCTGTTCACTAGTACTGTCTCTACCTAGGGCCAAGATAGTCGAGGATGAGAAACATTTCGTGAGTACGGACGAATCTTGGACCAAGCGCCATTCCAGATGCCGTGATCCAGGGCTCGATCAAGGAATTGAGGGAAGATGGGTGAGGTTCCCCGCCTCGGAGTCTTGGTAGAAACACAAACACGTTCGATGAGGCGTCAGCCAAGCCACACGAAGGTACACAACGGCCTCGCCGCCAAGTGTAAAAAAGCTGTAGAGAGTAAGGACTTAGCCACCAGTAGGGCACATCTCACCCAGCCGTGCCCAGCCGTGCCCAGGTTGACCTGTCCATCAGAACTAACGCATCCTGTAATTTTACGCCACCGTCCCATCTCTGCCCCGAGCTTGCGGGATATGATTGATAAAGAAAGGCTAATAATACGGGCAATTTACGGACAAAACAGCGATAATAGCGGTACCTGTAGAGGGGTTCACGCAAAGCTAGCGGTATAACGACGCAGAGTTTACCCTGTACTCGGGTCAATGCGTTGATTCTGCCCATCATTTCCGGCGCATCTCTAATACGGCGCGCCCAGAGAGTGTCCTGCGCGCCAAGCATCATGGAAAACGCGGCATCAAGGGTTCAGAATCTGACGATAAAGCAGTGCTCCCTTACCTTTACTTTTGCTTAGCATGTCTTGGCTCCGGCGGTTACAACGTTCTACCAGTCATGCATCTCGAGGTTCTCGTCCTTCCCTCCTCGGAGGATTTCTCGAGGCCGGTTACAATGCATACGGGAGGCGGAAATGAACCCCCTTCCCAAAGGTTATACAGGCCGACCAGGAGGATTTCCGTGCTTCGCCCCGCAGTTCGCTGTCGAGTAATAGAGTATAAAGCTTGACGAGGCCCTCACGGCAAATAGGTTACGATCGGAGGTCTATCGCAAATCGCAGCTAGTTTCTCCAGATCCCGCTATCATAATGATCACGACAGTATTCCTTGGCGCGCTGCTCATGGCGTCTGATGTCCTCGCATGTGCGGGACACCAGAACCACTTTGCCATGGCAGACAGGAAGCGTGCAGAGATGGCTCCGTTGCCGGCTTCGGACTGGGCCTATGAGGCCTCGTTCAATTGGGGCCGCCTCAATCCAAGTAAGTTAAAGTTGCATTCGTGCCAAATGATCGTCCTTGATGGTCTGGACTGGAAGTACAGGTACTGACGCCGGCACTCAGACTACACCTTGTGCCAGACCGGCACGCAGCAATCGCCCATTGCGCTCAGCCTCAACAACGGACTGGCGCTGAACCACATCCTCCGGTTCAACTATCCCAACCACACGGCGGGCAACTTTTACAATTGGGGCTACGGCCCCGCCTTCACCGTTACGCACCCGGAGGGCGTCTACACCGGCAACCCGTCCTTCACCTACGACGACATGAAGCTCTACCTTAAGGGCTGGCACATCCACTCGCCCGCCGACCACTCGGTTAACGGCGACAGGTCTAAGGCGGAGCTGCACCTCGTCCACGTGGATGAGGAGGGCCACGAGAAGGCCGTACTAGCGATCCGGTTGGACCCCGGCAACGCCAACAATACCTTCTTCAACCAGCTGCCGCCCATGATCGGCTTCAACGACATCGGCGTCCAGCAGGAGATCGAAATTGACCACATGCCGGCGTTGAACAGCGTGCTGCAGTTCAACGAGTTCTGGACCTACCGCGGCAGCTTGACGAGTCCGCCCTGCCATGAGGGCATCCGCTGGTTCGTTGCACGTCAGGTCATGTTTCTGGGCGTCGACCAGATGAGGGCCATTCTGGGCGCGAGCACATACAGCGCAAGGGCTGAGCAAGAAGTTTGGCAACATCGCATCAACGAGTGAAAAGGCTACGAGATTCACGATGTGAAATCTGTAGGGAGGGGCTTGAGCTTGGCTGCACTGGTGTGTGTGCCGAGGAGCTTGGAGAGCAGGACGCGGGAGTTGTGTGTGTGGCTGAGACCTCCATGTCGGCGCTTCGGCCGGTAACAGCTTGAGAGGCGGTCACGGATGCGCCGGCGAGATATTATGACGCCTTTGATGAGTTGGCCGATCTCTTCTTTAATTTTTGTCAAGTTTCCTTGGACCAGCATTTGATACCATTTAGATCTCTTATTTTCTCACCATCACTTGTCACAAGACACTTGTTCATTTTCGTTCCACGGACACGACGAGGTTAAATTGAGCTTAATTGCCTCTCCCCTGTGCTAGGTTTGATCCACCACTTTAGCGGACATGAGCGGACAGCTCTGCCCCTTGATGGCCCACCTGTGCCCTGTCAATCTTCTCTTTGGGGATTTGGGGTTGAGATTGACCCCCTCAAAAAGGCGCCTCATAAGGTTCCTCGTCTGCCGCTCATGAGTCGCGGATTCATTTTAGTGCCCTAGAAGCAGGGCGATACCATGCCAGGAGGGCGGGTCACTGACCCAAATATACCGAATATAGTTAGGAAACACGGCGGTCTGCCAAACTGTCGGAGTTCTACGAGTAAGACACCACCCCACACGACGGATCACCCCCTACGACGGATCACCCAATTCGGTACAATTCAGTTAAAAACCACTAATTCTAACTATTTCATTTTATAATATAAAAAATATATAAAAAATACTTTTAGATATAGAATATATAGTTTTCTTACTAAAATAATTTTTATAAATTATAATCTATTATAATTACTAAGATATTATTGAGTTAAATATAATGTTTTTTACTATATAAAAATACGATTTCTAACTTTATAAAAAATAAATAAAGTTAAGTATTTTAAAATACTAGAATTTTTAGAATATGTTTCTAAGCTTAAAT